>CBMN011745403.1:0-11471 GCA_000582825.1 Hordeum pubiflorum | reverse complement strand
CTTATCGAAAGGACTACGATAGATCTCCTATACTTGTGGGTCATCAACAACGCATGAGAGTCAATTAGTTCAGGACGTAAATAGGGGAACCGTATCGACAGTGGCTTGACATAGTTCTTCGAGCGTCAAAGCCCTACCTTACAATACCACATAGAATATACCAGGCGCATGTTCAAAAGGGTGCCAAGGTGGCGAGCCTGAGCCCTGATAGCCAGAATGTCGCTGCGGGGCACACACAAAATATCGTGATGAAAAACACAGAGTATAATCTACCTATTTTCACATCTGACCCATGATGATTGTATACGAATGTAACTGAGGCAGCAATGGCCATACCTTACGTACTCACCCACCCTACGGCATGGAAGAACTAGTACCTTGCTTTTTTGCAGAGCCGGTGCCCTTGCCACTAGCATTAGACCTAAGATGCATTAATTAGTATGAATGAATGAAAGGGTGTAGCACATCTTACATTCAATTGCTTAGATGCAACATAGAATGAGTCTATACCTTTTGGATTTAATTTGGTCAGATGGCACATTCTTTGCATCTTCAATAGCAGTAGCATCAACATCCTGTTCAGTTTCCTGTCATGAGATGGTGATGCATATGAAGCATGGAATGTGCAAAAGGGAAAAAATAATAGCGACATTGAACATGGATACCAACATTTGTTTTGGATGCAAGGTCAACAACATCTCCAGTAGAAGCGGTTTCTCCAGTCTGGGTAGGAGCTTGGTTCAGACTCAGGTAATGCAACTCCCTTTATCTTGGAAGGCGAAGCAAAGAGTTTGCAATGAGAATTCCTAGGGCATGGTGATTTCCTGCATTTGAACATGGAAGTATATTAGGTGTTAGCAAAGTAACAAAGAGCAAAAGGTATAATAGAGTAGGAGGGTAGGTTTAATACCTAGGTGTTTTAACCAGAAGAGCTTGTCCCTTTCCTTTCAGTGTAGATATAGGAGTGTTCATCTGTTAACCATATGATGTAATAGTCAGATAATGCAAAGGAGAAAACATAGTGGGGAGCAGTGATAATTACACCTCATCCAGAGGCAGCTCGGCAGTTGAATGTAAAGCATGAGCCATGTACATCCTTTGACAAGGGCTTGTATGGTGGGACCAGAGGGAAGATGTGAGAACATGCATTGCCTCACCTAAACTCTCAGTAGAAGATGATGCTCCGAAAGCATGTGAAGCACCACCAAACCCCAAGGGGCCAAGCTCTGGCTTGAAGGCATGATCAATCATGTTAGTTTGGAAAGATAGCTGCATGCTTGTAGGTTGAAAGCTTTTGTTGGAAATAGGAACCACAAACCTAAACTTTTGGGTAACAATGAGAGCAATTTCAATAGGAAGAGCTACATCAGCCCCTCCTATCTAAGCAATTTCATGTATCTCCGTAAAATCTGGGTACTTGTACCGAATCAAGCTAATGAGTGGCTTGCCAACAATTGCCCTTGTAGCTCTTTGAAAGAACATGAACTCCGCGTCGGCTGAGCCTTCAGTCCCAAAAGTGCAAATATAGTACCTAGGTATCATAAAGAAAATGGATTCATAAGCAACCTAGTAGATAGAATGCAACTAAAATCTAATCCGGGCAAAAGACTCATGAAGCATCTGCATTGATTGAAGGGCAACCCAGGTCTGAGCAACGATATTGACTTCCAGAAACATAAACTGTTTTATGACATATACGGCATGAGAGGAATCACCAGCGATTGTCAGAGCCCAACCTTGTAGTAGTGATGGTCCAAATGAATTGCTTCCGCTAGATTTGTGCAAGCATATAGAACCTGTGAGAAACAAATCACAAATAGAATAGGAAGAGCGAGAAAAGAAGGAAGACTAGGCATACCACATTATCAAATGGGTCAAGAGCAAGTAGCTCTTCAATAGTCATCTCAATAGGAGGCTCACAAACAGAAGCTGCAACTATGGGATGTTCCCCTGGAATGTTAGCAGTGGCAGGAGGAAGCCCCTATGCAAGGTTTGCAGAAGTGGACGGTCAAATGTAACAACAACCAAATATCAATGGAATCAGGGATCAATGGGAAATTCATAGAAAGAGAAAACACCTAGCATGTAAAGAATTTATCTCTGGCAATTCCTCATCAATATACCAATGGCATGCAGAGCTGCTACTTAGTCCTTTAACACCTATTGAGAAACACAATCATGTGACAATGGAAAGAACCGGATGCTAAATCAAACCATTACATCAGCAAGTCACATATTGCGGAATTTCCACGGTACATTTTTGGCAGTGTTCCTACAAAGATGGTAATCACAGCTCATGTCTCGCTTGCAGCACGGACTTCTTCCGCATCAACCTCATGTGCTCGAGCACACCAAAGAACAAGGTTGATCTCATGACCTCTATAGCCCAGCAGCAGTAAGTCAGGAAAAGTGAACAGCAAGGCACAAGAGAAATGAAGAAAAAACAAGCAGAAAACTTATGACTGATCCTGGAGATCAATAGTCCTGGTGTCTGAAGGCTGGGCCTGATGCTGAGAGTGGACAGTCACTATGTCTGTCACCATAGTGATTCAGCCAATCACATCTGCAAAGAAGAGAATAAAATTGATGCAATATGAAGAAAGCCTAAGAGCAAACAGTGCATAGATGAAGCTAGCATAGGATGACAAACCAAGAAACTGAGAAGTGTTGCTACTTGGCATTGGGATATCTGCAAAGGATATGAGGTTGCAAGTGCAGTATGGGTACTCATCTTCAGCATCCGGCTGAGAAACTGCGGTACTAAAGCGAGTGAAGTGCATCATGTTGGGCTCTCAACAGCCCTGTAAGTTTGCGTTGATGGATTGCACATGAATCTCTTCATTAGGAAAACCTTCCCCTCCTCCAAGGTATCTTGCAGGCGCTCTGCTGGCTCAAGCTGCAAATACATGTGGGTGCCCTACACATTCTGTTTGTGAGTTAGGGCTAGAATGCAATAGATATAGCATAAGGAAATGCAATATAACTTACAACTAACCTCCTGGTCAAGCACCCCAAGGTTAGTATGCCTAATTGGACCCTCATCAGTCCCATCACGGTAGTGCCATATGCGAGACACCAGAACCTTCGCATTCCAGCTCCTCTCCTTGTCATGCATCTCTGAGAGAAGACTGATCTTCTCATTCAACATCTACAGCGGTAAAGCAGAGTCTCAAAAGATGCACAAAGGGGAAAAATATGCCAAAAGGTAGGATATGCATGGACTCACTTCATAAGCTACGGACCCAAGAGCAAACAAATAAACCAACTACTGGGTGAACATATTACGATGGGTGCTTACAAAAGGCTATTGATCCAAAAAGTCCTAAAGGCCGATAGACAATTCATAGGAAGAGATAAACATGTAATATAAGGCATTAGATTGCACACGACAATTCTAGGTAGCAATCGTGCAATATGAAGCAACAGTATACAACAAGCTCATCAAAACTACCAAAATGTTAATAACCAAAAGCCTATGATGTACATAGTATGGATCATTATTAATAGGACCTAGGGAATGTACTGGAAAATCTCAGGGAACATGATGTTCCTTATCTGAGAAGCAGTCCCACCCCCCTCTCCCTCAATCAAAATCTTCAATGATTTCTTTGAAGTGACACACGAGACCGCCACATAGAGCTGGCCATGTGTGAATATAGGTGTATCCAAGTACAAACTAACACTTGCAAGAGTTTGTCCTTGATTTTGTTAATGGTCATAGCATAAGAGACCCTAATAGGGAACTGTCGGTGATGCAAAGTGAATGACCATTTAGGATGCTTAGATGTCAAGCATATCCTTGGAATGAAGACAGTATTACCTATGTTAGAACTAGTGATAACAATCGCCTCAATTTTTTAATCAGCAAGTTTTGTGATTATGAGCCATGTGCCGTTGCATAGCCCAGTTCACTGGCTCAGATTCCTCAAAAGCACGATGGGAATGCCCACTTTGAGCACTAAACTATGGTATGGGAAGTTATTCACCTTAATCCCATTCAAATATTCGACTGGATAGAAAGCATCTTGGTTGCGAACCCCATCAGTAGAATTCCCTATAGTATCACAACTTAGGTATTCTCTCTCATTGGTAGGCACTAAAGAAAGCACATGCTCATTTATTTTTTCAGCCACCTCGTTTGTTGGCATTAGAATGGCTCTCTCTCTCTTAGATAATCAACATTAGAAGACCTAATAGGAAGGTCCTTGTATACAGCCTGAACAATGGCATCAATTTTGTTACAATCAGAGTGCACCAAGAGCTCATCAGGGATGGTTATCCAAGACGGGGCTGACTCCCCCTCCCGCACCACAACAGGCGATGTGCCATCGCCCACACTAAGCATCCACTGAGCAAAGGTAGCCACCTCTACCTGCAGGATAGGATCGGTTGTGTGTGCAGTCAAGCGCATGTTAATGTTTAGGTGCAAGACATCTACAAAATTCCACAGAGGAGAGTTGGTGATTGCAGCACCAACAACCTATGCTCAGGAGCCACCTTCAATGACAGGTAAAATCTGCCTAAGGTTCCCACCCAAAACAACAACCTTACCACCAAAAGGAACTTTAGCCAAAGAAGGATCACTGGCAAACATGATGTCACGAAAGGATCGCTCCAATGCCTCAAAGCATTTTCAATGTGACATCAATGCCTCATCCCATATAATAAGATCCACCGATTCAATTAAAGCAAAGAGCATGGTAGACCTTTTAATATCACAAGTGCCATGCTCAGGTAAATCAAATGGTATTTTGAACCTAGAATTTGATGTTCTACCAGTAAGCAAAAGCAAGGTAGCAACCCCCGAGGACGCAACTGACAGTACCACCCTCTTATGACCTCTAAGATAAGCATCAAGAGCATTCCAAAGGAATGCTTTCCCAGTGCCGCCATACCCAGACACAAAGAAGAAACCAGGTTTTTCCAGACCTAATCCATTCAATAATAGTTGTGTAAGCATGCAGTTGGTCTTTGTTTAGTCTATACCACATCATTTCTGCTTTCTTAAGAAGACTAACAACATCAACATCCAATGCATCAGCAACCATATCGGTGTGAAGTGGAGCATCATGGCATGTAGATTTCAAAGGCAATTTGTGGTCTAGAATACAAGCCCCATTCCTAGCAAAGATGGCAGCTAATTCAACAAGCAACATGTCTCTCAAAGCAACAGGAGGAACGACATATGAAAAATCATCTCTAGATTGTTGGATCTTATGCTGAATATCATCACTCAAGTAGATTTCATATTTTTGAAAGAAATCAGTTTCGTCATTGACAGCACAGTGGAGGACCATAGTAACAAAAAGCTGGCGCAATTGATTCCCCATCCCCCATTTTAAAGCCTCATCAAAAGAATTATACCATTCTATGTCATCGCCAAGCAACCCCCTGGCTGCACAAGCCTCTATAAATGTCAAATATACGATGCCATTGTAAGTCCTAACTTTGGCATAGCACCTTGCGCCTTTGACAATCAAGAGTAACATCCTAAGATAATAAAGCTCTCCACTCGCAGGGTGCACATAATATATCCTACCAATTCTATCACTCCTGGTCCTAGGCACCCTATTTTTTATCCGCTACCCAGGTCCACTTGGTAGTGAAATCACAATAAGTCATGGATCCAGCCGTAGGATAGAGCCTATTTGCCACAAACCATTCCATTAGCATAGTTCTCTATAGCCAGCTGTTATTAGCTACAGAATGCAGAGTAGCCTTTGTATGAAAACGCACAATATGCATGTTTAGCAGATGGACAGGTAGCCTCTCAACAGATAGTGGTTTACTATGCATTTCAAAGCCGTAGACTCTCTAAAATGAATCATAATCAACGATATAACCACACTCTCTATACTCCTTGATCTCATCAACCTCCTCGTGGCCATCACGCCTAACATTTTCAAACAAAGTTTTTGATCTTTCTGGTCCTTTGGTAACATACTTGTATAGGTACTTGATGACATATGTTTTGTTACACCACTTAACATTAATATGGGCTTGGAATATTTTTAGTATAGTCATAGTATACGGAACAACATGCCTGTTATCAAGCCTAGTAATATTTTTCATTACAAAACGACCATTGTCATGTCGCCTATACATGGGAAAGCCGTTTACATAATTGAAGTTTCATCTTGAAATTGTTTTGGATTTTTTTTTGAACAAACCCCCTTTTTCATGCACGGGCATTTGATGTATCAGCACTGCAAGGCCCGTGCATCATGAACTCAGCAACAAAGGCATATCCAAAAGAATCCTCTACAGGATCAGGGATCTCAGCCAAGATATAGGAATCTATCAGGGCTGGCATGACAACTCAAGAATCCTCCTTTTCCTTCCAAACAAGGATGTGCGCGTGTGGTAACCCTCTCTTCTAAAACTCAACAGTGTGTAACACTGTTAAAAAGGACAAAAGACCAAAAATAAGTGTAAGAAACACATAAAAAGGGAAGAAGCAAATGGAAAGAGGCATGCAATGGGTAGTACCAGCAACAATAGGGCCAAACCCCGTACCCTTTTTAATCCGATGTTGGTACTGCATAAGTTTCATGTGGTATAACCCTAACAACAAATATCAGCCCTATCCGATGTTGTTTTCCAGGCTCAAGAGCATCAAGTATTTCTTGCCACTTTGGATTACATGTAAAAGTCGTAAAGATGTCAGGTGACCCATCGACACGTGAGAAAGCGACAACATCTTTGAAATTCTCACCCATATACCGACGCCCACCAGTGTAAGACGACAGCATAATATTTTTCTTCCCAACCTGTGACCCATCAAGCTTACCCTGGCCTACCGCATCAACAATGCCTTGAAGATTTTGAGCTCGCATCTCATTGTTACACTTAATAATAAAACTGAGACTGCATTCATCAATGCAGTCTCGTGAATCGACCACAACTTGTGATGATAACAAGCCACAATAGAGGTATGGGTTGTGTTGTTCTGGTTTATAGTGTGAACAAAAGCAGTAGTAGTCTTGCATGGTCATTTTCACCCTCTTGCTTGTGTCATTGATATTAGTGCCAATGTAGTGAACACCCAGCTGAAACCCACGCTCACCATACGAGAAGAGCAGAGGATACTACAAAGGTATATAAGAAGTATCTAAACAAGAAATATATTGCAACCAGTCGCCTATACCACATATTATCAAATCCCGACACAGCGCCTCCAAGGTAAACTCGCCAAAAACTAAAGCTGCTAGCTCATCTGTTGAGGCAAGCTAAATTGTAGGCTATCAGTTTCACCAGGAGCTATAAGCCTTATTGAAATCGCCGAATGTTCATTATCTTTCAAGATTTTGCAAGCCATACGATTTTTTTTTACCAAAGAATTATTTGCATCAAGCATTCTGAAAAGACCTTCGACAATCTCCTTATCTAACCCACTGTCAGGTTCATTATGGTAGTTCAAGGCCTAGATTCTGTTATTCACCTCATTCTGTGGGTCATGTATATTTAACTCTGCATATTTTGGGGCATCACCTTTGTTTGGGAGGGGTGAGCCTATACGATGACATACCTGCCCATTTATCTTATAGATCTTTGGACCTCCGCCATCATTAACAGACCGATCAATATTTGCCCCCATGAATGTGAAAGCAAATAGACAGTTATACTGGCGTATCTTTTGAATGAACCTCAGACTCCGGGGCGGGCCTTTATAATCAAGCAAGGCGTCTAAAAAATCAATGGGTTTCCTAAAGGGTGGAATGTAAACCTTCCATGCCTTACAACAAAGGTTGTAAACGACCCGTCTCTTCGTAATAGGAGACTATGATTTCACCCTCTCATGCCACCAAAAGCTAGCCTGGCAGCAGTTGCAACTGTAGTATGGGCCTCCATAGTATGACCTCTTTGGATAGAAAGCTATAGGAAAATCCTATGTGATTAGAACAGAGGATTTGGGGCAGGGCAAACAGCAGCATGGTGGAGAACAACACAGAGGCATACCTTTAAGTATGTCCACTTCCTCAGGCGTAAAACCAACCCAATCAGGGTGAAGGGGTGATTTAAGGATATGATCTGTGGGAACCAAGACGACAAGACATTCATATGGCATAGAGGAAATAAGCAGGCAATTCTAGGCAAGACAAAAGGAAACGTAAACTAACCACCCTTGTTATGAGTACGGAGCCTATCCAACAAGAACCTGCACCTTTTACAGTTTCTGGCAGTTTCAGCAGGACTAAGGAATGGAAAGAAGCCATCTCCTACGGACATAAAAACCAAGGCACAAGCTAAGGGAACAAGACCTGACCAACGATAGATATTCAAAGGAATATACACCAGCAAAAGAGGAAGGGAACATACGCTTCCTCTTTCGAATAGGGAGAGTGACAGGCCTGAGGAGTATAATAGGCAAAGTAGGTGCAGTACAAGCAACGCGTCGTGGAGGAACAGCACGACGTGGAGCAGTACCATGTCCCGAAGGAACAGGCTGTTGCGCAGGTATACCGTGACCACAGAAGCTAAAAGCACGAAAAAATATACACCATGGCACTGCAACAAACGAGGAAACAAGCACCAACGAGCCTCTGAAAGTGTTTTTGTGGAGGCTAGGAAAAGAATAATTCAATCCTGGTAATAAAGAAAAGCACAATGTAACAGGGCCCACTAAGGATAGAGAGGCCCAGCTGAGCCCATGAATATTACTTAGGAAAATACAGGGCCCAACCGACCAGGACACCTATGGCCTTTATAAGTGGGAAAAACCTTGAAGTCTAATGGGCCAAAGAGGCATCAAAGAGAACAAAGGGAAGGAGCACTAACTTTATTCCAATCATTAATTAAATAAAACCATCTGGCCCATCACACGAGCACAAGCCGTGGACAGGCCAACAAGAACGCCTCTCAGTAATTAAATAAAATACATAGACGCTAAAAGCCATCAGTACAACATGCTAGATTAGGCGGTGGTTGCAATTAGGCATGAAAGGGACCAATATCTGGGTTAGTCGAGGATAAGTGCATGCAAGCAAGGGCTCTCTCCAAATAAGCCGCGTAGCGAACAGCCGACGCGGCAGCAGCAACCGCAACATTCCCAGAATTCCTATAGAGAAGAACACATTCATAATTGTAATCTATAACTATAAAGCCATACAGCCCCTGCAAAAACTTGATTGCCTGTAAGGCGGCCTGCTCGTACGCATCCATAGACCCTTGACACCCGGAGCTCCAAATTTTTTTCATCTGCGGCATTAGCGAGACGCCGTCCCTAGGAATCTCAACTTCTACCCCAGCCAGCACAGTCCCATCCCCATCAACTTCACATAGGTAGCCAAGAGAAGGCAAAGCACAGTCTGCTGCCACGGTTTCCAGAATAGGTATGACAAAAGATATAACAGCACACATCCTGGGTATACAAAGCAATGAGACAATAATAAGCGGCACACAAGTTATAAAAACAGTAAGCAACAATAATAAGTAATAGTAAGGAAGAAAGGTCACAACGCACGGAACACACACAGTTAGAACGAGTAAAATACTGCATATGAAACGAGCAAAAGAAAGGAAGGTCAAAGGAGGAAGACGGAACCTTGGCAAGACGAAAGTCAGCACACGAGGAGGCGGGCCAGCTAAACTGCAGCAGGACCTAGAACACAGAAGAAAATAAGCATCCCGAGAAGACAGACCGGGAGAACAAGCAACTAAATCAGAATGCACACACCCTTTCCTTGCACATAGCGATGCTTGCAATACCTTTTTATTTCACCAACAAATGTGTAAATGCACACAAGATACATCAGGCATGACAAACAAACTGGATACAGGGACGACAAGCAGACAACAGAAAGAACAAAGCCAAAAGGAAAGAATGACTATACTATATATATAAGACAGGATGCAACCAAAGTAGACCTAGCAAGGGAAGCACAAACTCTGGCAACAGAGAATTTGGTGGAGAGCAACAGTACCTGAAAAATAAATAGAACAACACACGCAGAATGGATATTAAAATGCACACAGGTCACCCCACAGCAGCACATCTAGAAGGTGTTGCAATTTATACAGAAACCTGAACGTCCATCAGCTGTGTCAGACCACAGAATCATGTTTATGCAAACATGCATACAACAGCCAGAAAAATAGATCAAGACAAAAGGCCCGTAACTTATACGAACGGAGTCAAACCTAAGAATCAACCCAGCGAAACCTAAGAATCGACCCAGCGAAACCTAAGAATCCTATTCAGACACAACAACCGCTGCACAAACTAACCAACCGATATGCATTGCGCACAAGACGAAGCAGCAAGCCAGCAGCAGCGATCCTGCAAATGGAAGGCGAGCGAGAAGGGGAAAACAAGAACAAATCGGTATAAGACAAGGATATTGTAGGCACTGGAGGCACGAAATCGATTTGGTTGAAGGGGACGCAGATCCATACCCTAACCGCTTGCAGTAGCAGTAGCGGCAGCGAGGAGCGCCATGGCGATCTTACAAGCGGGCAACGAGGAACACGATGGTGGGCGACGATGGTGGGCGATGAAGGATGAAGAGGCGGCGACGGGCGAAGCGAACCTTGCTGGGAAGGGAGCGAGGCAGGCGATGAGGGAAAATGAGAGAGAGGAGGACGGCTCGCAAACGAAAGGCACAATGGCCCGAGATGACCCACCCCGCTAACAAGCGGACCACAGGACGAACGGACCCAGCGGCAGACACAAAGAGCAACTGAGACGTGGGGAAAAAAAGAACAGGAACCAAACTCGCGCGGGGGAGGAGCAACGTCTCCCCTGGCAGTAACAGTGCGCGCAGGCGCTGTAACTCCTAAAGAAACCAAGAAGAAAACACCCATCCGACCGACACGTGGGGACAAACGCAAGAGTGGCCACCTGCAGCGGAACACGTCCAAACAAGCCCGAGTAGCAGTAGGCACTAGGCGAGGTAGTTCTTTACCCCAACGGGCAAAAGGGAGCAGCTCACCTCACCGGACAAGCGCGCCTACCCAAGAGACCGACGGGTGGGCCCAATAGTTGCAAAGAGGAAGAGACGCAGCCGGGTGCAGCTGACGACGGTGAGAGAAGGGCTGCGTCAGTCCACCCACCCCACGTTGGATGCGCTGAACCCCACGATCGCTGCATTCCACCCCTTTTGTCACCGAAGACACATACGAGTCACACCAGAGAGCTGGGCCCACGGGCAAAGGAGCCCCACCCGTCATCCACTCAAATATCAAACCAATACGTGCAGAGAAACCGATAGCCGAAATCTTGACAGCACTGTAGAAAGGACCAATCGCAGTAGATCGTGCGAACCAGGATGAAAGAGCGACGCAGATAAACCAGGATGGCGGGTAGACTAGCTCCTTTTATAGGAGAAATGCTTGCGTACTCATTCTGCCTGCAGCTTTTATTATCTTGATAGAGACACCACTGGTTTGCTTTGCTCGCCAGTACGTATTATAGTAGCTAAGTTCTGTTAAACGCTCTAGCTAAACCTCCACTATTGCCTGGCCTTAATGAA
>CBMN011745396.1:0-10561 GCA_000582825.1 Hordeum pubiflorum | reverse complement strand
CCTCTCGCGAAAGCAAAACCGTCCTTCTCGCAAAAAAACGCATTTTTTTCGAAAAAAATTTGATTTTTTTTGGTCCAAAAGTTAAGAAAGACCGGTGAAAAAACGGAACACCAAAAAAACCCAAAAAAAACAATCTAAAAAGCCGAAAACGCGTGCGAAAAAAATTAAAAAAAATCCAAAGGGAACGCTCTGAGTGCGACACGTGGCAGCGGCTGAGAACGCGCCAAGTGGCGACGCGTGTGAGTGATCGTTGGGAGGCTTCCGAGGAAGTACTCGCTAATTAGTTGCTCCCTGGTTTGCAATTGTACCTTGGTTGTTTGGTGGAAACTCTCATGGGCCACCCCGCAAAAAAAAAACTCTCATGGGCCACATTTCACTTGCCAAGGCACACTCTTCCGCCAAACAGGCCTGCCAACGACACACACGGAAACCCTTACGGCCCAAATAGTCGAGATAGCCGTTTTGACCTGACCGAGATTTTCCGCAGCGAGCGGGAAAAATATTTAAGCTCCCAGAGCAACTTTCCTCCCCTCACGAAAAAGCCATTCGAAATTCCAAATCGAACTCCCAGCCCCGAAGCCAGTGCACGGGCGCGGAGCGGAGGCCACTGCGCAGATCAGGCGACCTCCGGTTCCCCACCTCCCATCCAGCCAGATCGCCAGCGGCGGCGCCGCCTGCGCCCGATTCGCCCCCTCCGGCGGCCGGCGGCGGAGGACGCGGCCGGGTCCTGCGCCTACGCACGCTCGCACGGCGCGGCACAGCGGGCCCCAAGGGCGAGGCGCGCGCAGATTGACCTGCCCCCAACCCTCAGGCCCTCCCCGCACCTCGCCTCGCCTCGTCGACCTCGACTGGATTCGGCCGGCGGGGACTGCTCCAACAGCGGCGAATCCACCGCCAGTGCACAGTGAGTAATCGATTCTGCTGCTCTCCTTGGGCGCGCGGCTCGAATTCGAGTCGATTTTGGCGCTTCATTTTTTTTTTCTGACCGAGGCGTGGATTTGCGGCTAGGGTTTTGCGCTCGCGACTAGCGGGAGATGGGGGTGGAGGACTACCATGTGGTCGAGCTCGTCGGCGAGGGGTCCTTCGGGAAGGTGTACAAGGGCAGGCGCAAGTACAGCCGACAGGTTCGCATCAAACCCCTCCCTCCCCTCTACCGCGTTCCGGTGGTACCACGGGAGGAGCGATCGATCTGCGCGCTTGTTTTCCCCCCAATATAAGGTTTAATTCCTTCTCCTGTCTGAATTTGATGCAGACGGTTGCCATGAAGTTTATTCTTAAGCATGGGAAGAGCGACAAGGACATCCACAACCTAAGGCAGGAGATCGAGGCAAGTGCTCTGCTGCTGCTAGTTTTTTCTAATTCAGATCAACACCTGTAGAGATTCAGTTATCCTGCCTGTTGCAATTTATCTTCACCTGCAAATCACATCCTTGATTCCCTGCTTGGGGATGTCACATGACAATTGCTAGTTTTTGTGAGGATGTAAGGGTAACCTCAAACTTCCTCCAATTGTATGTTTTGGGGTGGGGTGGGCTTCCAGTTTGTCATGGGGGGTGGCCTCAGTTTGAGAGTCATGATGATAACGACGGTCTACTGAATCTAAACTAAGGCATGTAACACCTTTGAAAATCCCAAATGTCGCTGTCATTTGTTTGTTTAATCTGCTGTGGGAGAGTCATGAGTTGTATCATGTATGGAACAAGCGATTACCATATTGCTAGAAGCTTATGATAGTTCCCTATATAGTTGTCTTTGTTAGCTCGCTGTGGTGTTTCTTATCTCACTTTACCATCTCAATGATTCCGCAGATCCTGAGGAAACTCAAACACGAGAATATAATTGAAATGATCGATGCTTTTGAAACCCCACAGGAGTTTTGTGTCGTCACAGAATTTGCTCAGGTACACAAGTACTTTTTTTCTAATCACATTGTGCTTTGCACCAATGATTGGTTCCAATGGACTTGGATTGGCTAAATTTTGGTATCAATGGGCTAATGCCTGTTTCAGGGAGAGCTCTTTGAGGTGCTCGAGGATGATAAGTGCCTTCCAGAAGAACAAGTTCAAGCTATTGCTAAGCAGCTGGTACACACTTACTTTTGTCTGGTTCCTTATGCACAAAACCAGTTTAGAACCCATTTGCCTTCATGGTTTGAGCTTGTTCCCTCATTTCAGGTAAAAGCACTGCATTACTTGCACTCTAATCGTATTATCCATCGGGATATGAAACCCCAGAACATCCTTATTGGAAAAGGATCTATTGTGAAGGTATATTCTATTTCATATCTGTGTACAGTTAATAGTTATAGACCATCATGAGAAGTATTTTGATTTAGACATAAGTACATGCTTCAGTTACAAGAACCTCTTACGATGTAAAACACCTGTGTCACAGTTATGCTTCTTTCTGAATGATGTTGGCTAGTTGTGTATTTTTACTCTGCTAAAAAATAGTATTTATCTCAGTAACTACAATCCTCACGACAAACACCTAACTGATGACATGGGAGAAATTCAATTATTGTCATTTATGACACTTTCTACATTCTTTACTGTTCTAGTTATAGCACTTATGATCTGCAGATTTACATTATTATAGATTGAATTCTGATTGAGGTTTTCCTGCCGTATTCACAGCTTTGTGATTTTGGGTTTGCTCGTGCCATGTCAGCCAATACTGTTGTGCTACGCTCTATAAAAGGTACCTTTCATCTTTGCATGCTAGCCGGTTTTCTTGTAACATCATTTCCTTCGTGTATGCCTCTGTTGGTATGTATCGTGCAAGTAACTTTGGATCTTGTAAAATCCATTTGTCTGGACTTGTATTAGCTCCTGGTCATGACCACTGACATGTTACATTTCTAACATAATGTGTGTTTGTGTTAGCATTAAATTTGATCGAGAATGAATTTATCTGCGGTTTGCATTAGATTTCAGATTTGACTTAATACTCCCTTGTCCCTACATTCTAGAACAGTCACTACTGTACACCATTATTTAATATGATGATGATCGCTTCTAGTTGAGCATCTCCTTGTTGATTCTGACTTAGCTTATCGTGGCATAATATGATACTATATGGATGTTTTTCAAGTATTTCATGATGACTTATGAGACCCCTTTGCCAGTCACCCATTTCACTAAGCATGCTTCTCTCATCCAGGAACACCATTATATATGGCTCCAGAACTTGTGAGGGAACAACCTTATAATCACACGGCAGATCTATGGTCCCTTGGGGTCATCTTGTATGTAAATTTTTCTTCTTTTCTTCCTATTGTATATTGTTATCTCTGTATTCTACTGTCGTGTTTCTATGTGTGACCTGTATTCCATGATATCATTCTAATAATGCGTGAGCTAGAGCATGTTTGGACTTACAGTTATACTGCAGACATGGTTAGGGATAAGTAAAACAAACAAAATACAACTGTGAATCCAGGCATGCTCTAGTGCAAGCATGATATGAAGCAAGCCTGAGGGACAACAATCTAGTATTTGCTTAGTTTCATTATAATATCAATCCCATGCCAGTTTGATGCATATGAGCTAATTTCATCAGGTGATGTAACTTTTTCTTTACAAATTCCAAACACCACTGTCTATGTAATTCCACCCTCATTTCTTATATACTTTACTTTATCCAGAGGGTGATACCTAATTTAATCATGAATAGCTCATCTTGTTGCTTTGTTGGTATGCTTAATTATGACTTCCTGTAGCAAGTGTATTGGTTTTACCCTGTTTGTAAAGAATATTTTTCTTAGAACCCAGCTTGCTTGCTTTGAGGTACTTATCATTGTAGCACACAGTTATACTCGTCTTCCACTTTGCGTTTGATAGTCTATCACTCTATTTACTTTCATCAAGCTAACTTTTGTCACTGATGGTCAGATATGAACTATTTATTGGTCAACCTCCCTTCTATACAAATTCAGTCTATGCACTTATACGACACATTGTCAAGGTTGGTCTGTTACTGTTTGTTTGAAATATCTGCTATTTGAATTTTGTCACTGATTTTTTTAACACATGCTCTCTCTGTGTCATGGCAGGATCCTGTGAAATATCCAGATAATATGAGTGCAAACTTTAAGAGCTTCTTAAAGGGTTTACTAAACAAGGTCCTAACTGATATTTTTTCTACTAGAGCACAGTAATTGAATTTATTTATTCCTCCTTTCCTTTGCTAATGCTGTATGGTGTCAGCAGTTGCCTCAAAGTAGACTAAGCTGGCCAGCATTGTTGGAGCATCCGTTTGTTAAAGATGATTCAATGGATTTAGTAGCTGTAAGAGCCTTGAATTATTTCTTCTAAAAAAATGGATTCTAGAAACAAGTTATTTATTTGCATACCACGGACTTGTATCCTGAAGCTAATCATTTTTCTCTATCATTTCCTAGGACACTCAATCCACACCTTTTGAAGTGAAAAGATCTGAGGCCACACGGAAGGCTGATGAAATTCAAACATCAAGGAACCAATCTTCTGCTGCTGAACCACCAAGTAAATGATTTTAATGCTACACATGTTCTCACTCTTAAGCATTTGGAGTTCTGGATGTGAACTTACACTTACACAAATGTTTGGCAGGTAGAAATGGTGCTAACAATACAGAGCATGATCATGATAAACAAAAAAGCAGTAAAAAAGATGGCCCTACATCAACTACCGACGATCATCATGGTTCATCTCCTGGTGCTATTTCTGATGCTCCATCAGGCATGTTTTCTTCCAAACACCAGTTCGAATTGCTACTAATAGTTATATTTATTATGGCAGTAATTTTGACTTCTCTAGATTTTTCTGAACTGAATCCACCATATGCCAGTAATTGCCATCTGTTGGGATTAGAAGTTGTTCTTCACAGTTCATGAGATATTAATGATATAATATAATTATCCTGAATGTAGTTGACCTTTCAGTCAATGATGATAAGTTAGGGGTGGATAACTACTATTGTATTGCTAATTGGTTGGCTAACGGGCATATGCCTTTGAGAGAAGGACGATACTGGACTGATTGTACATGCACATTCCACAAACCACACACATAATCCTTTCTAGCTAATTGAACAAACCATCATCCTTTATTACAATCTCTAGCTGGAACGGTCACCAGTAGAAGCAGTAGCCTCTTAAGGCTTAATAACTTGTTGATGCTTCACTTTATGCTTTCATTAATCGTTTACGAGCGTACTAACCAGCACCGACTTGTTTATCATGTTGCAGAGTGTACAGCTTTAGATAAGCTGGAAAAAACTTCACAAACAGTGAATGGTGCTAGCAGCATTATTGGAGATAGTGCAGTGCTGTCGACTATCCTCAGTCCCATAAAAAATTGGTTGAGGAATCCTCCTAGTTCCCCGAGGTAGATTTGTAGCTTATGCTTTTACATTTAACATGAGCTATTCAGGTTATTGTTTCTATCATAGAAAAAATAAAGAATGATAATGGCAAACTTGTGCAATATGGTTGTTATCCACTAAATCCATGCGATATCTGAAGAACAGTGTTTATACTTATATGTGTGATTGTATGCAACCTATCTCTTAATGTATTTGTTACACAAATTTGACATCATTTTTGTGATAGTTTCCACTCTATAAGGATAGATTATCTGTCCAGTATTGTCTTCGAATAGATTATCTGAATGAGGAGATTGCACTCTATATCTGACAATTATTCATTCAGAGTAAAAATCACTAGCTGTTCTGTGTCTTTTTTTTAGATCAGCCATGCTGTGTCTGATTTATTGTCATTCTAACTACAATTTATGCTTGGCCAACTTTGCAGGGAACTGAATATTGATGGTGCAAATCAGTCTCTCAGAATTGTTAAAAATCTAATTGAAGCTGGGTCTTATCACTCTTGTGCAGCAATTGATGACATCATCTGTCTATTTCTCGAGTTTACAAGTCTCATTATCAGAATGAAGCTTTCAGGTGCTTACAGCCTAGCAGTGAAGGTATTCACCCCAGACATCTTGCAGATTCATAGTCACTTGAAATATTATTGACTTTGCCATGCGAAATAGAAGTGCTACCGAAGGAAAAGTCCTCGCTCCTTTGACATATACGAAGAGCGTACTATGATAATATTAATTTTGGAAATGTACAAGTAACTGTTGAGATGTATTTTATGATATAATTGACATTGTTAAACAACTCTTCTGTTGGCAGTGTCTAGCTATAGCACGGAAGCTACTAGATACAAGTGAAGGTTCTGTGCTAAATTCTTATGGCAGACACTGGTCTTCTCTGTGTGATCTTTATTCACAGGTCACGCTTTGCTACTCACTGCAGGCTCTGTTCTCTGATTCTTTTTCTTTTGTCTTGACTAATTAAGGGTTTTGTTCTGCAGATTCTGGTTTCCACAGTTGATCCATCTGGAAGAATATCTCGTGAGTCAACTGCATGTCTTGCTCTGATGTTATCTCGGGTTATCTCTGTGTTGAAAGTGAGTATCTCCTCTGATAGTCCAAATCCAGTTGAAGAAAGTCTCATCAACATTATTGATCATGCAAGGAAGTCACAGCTACTAGAACTCTTGTGTGAGTGTCTGATAGCTTCAGGTTCAGACATAATATCAGGTTCTACGAACATGGTACCAGCAGCATGTGAGGCATGCAAGGCCATCTGGTATCTCGCTCATGCTGTTGACATTGTGTCCCTTGGTGCACATAATTTTTCATTTCCATTAGCTAGCTCATGGCGACAAGGTCACTCTAATTTGGATGGTAAAATGCAAGAGCAAGATTCATTACCAGATTCAAACTCCAGCAGTCTGATAAACATATTTGTCAAATCATTTCTGGCTTCACGGCCAATGCAGATTGCAGTTTACCACTGCTTGCATAATGGTCTAGAGTCAGCTATTCATGCTTCTCTTCAGGTAATTCTCTCATGCTTGGGCAAATAAGTTTATCTCCATAGGATTCTTTTGAGTACAATCAGTTATCCTTTTTGTAGCCCTAGTGGAATGCTAATAATAAAAGGTGAATATTTCGGTTCTAACTCAAACACAATTTGTTCTTCACCTCTTTGCACTGTTCCAGTTAACTACAGCGTTGTACTCCATTGCTATCTCTGATTTCATCAACTTGGGGGCAAACTCAAAAGCAGCCTCACCTGCCCTTTTTATCTCATATGATTCCACTATGCTACATTCTGTGACTCTTCAGATTCTGTAGTTCTGGTTATCTTCTTGAGTTCTTGTACAGAATTGAGTAACAATGAAACCAATATGAGCCTGGATTTCCATTAAAGAAAGTACATTTAGTATATTCACATTGATGGAGGTTATACTCTGCTGCTATATTTCCAGTTAATGCAATACATCCAAATTATAGAAATTAAAAAGCTTAAGGTTGTCAGTTGATTATCTCTTTTACACCAAGAACTATTGATAGTTGAGCTTATTATATTTTTCTACATTGAAAGTGCAACTTATCTCCAACTTATGATGGTTGAGTGTATTATATTTTTCTAAATGTTTCTTTTCAGCTCATTGCAAGGGCCTGCCTGCTGAATCCGTCTTTCTGTGCTATTATGTGTGGTCCAATGAATTCATCATCGGATGCCAATGAAATAGAATATGGTGGAGATGGGACAATTGTATCTGATATGTTTTCACTGCTGTCGCTGTGTGGCTCATATTTGAACAAGGAGTCGAAGCAGAACAGTAATCAGAAATGCAAACTGTCCAATCCTCATGCCCTTGTAGTGCACTGTTGTCTTGCATTGGCAACAATAGCAGCGTGTCTGAAGTCGGAGGGGAAATCTTCAGCATCAATTATTTTAACAAGTTCCCACAAGAAACAGCGGTCCCGGCTTTCGGTTCTTGCGCACCTCTCTTCAGCGGATGATACAGTGAAGAGTTGCCTGCAGCCGCACTGTGCATCTGCAACACTTGCACTATCAACGCTTATTTCACTTGAAAATGGAGGGCAAACCAGATCTTCCCTATGTGAAACTGCCCTTGCTTTGTTTCCTCGTATGGCAACACTGCACACATTGCTGAAGCTTTGGCTATCTGATGGAAGTGAGGAACTTTGTCGATATAATGCTGGTTTACTGAATCTGTTTGGCCTTCGTGATGGGAGTATTGGGTTGTTGGAAACTAGATTGAAATGGGGTGGACCATTGGCTGTCGAACAAGCCTGTTCAGTTGGTATCCCACAGCTCCTAATTCGTTTGCTTACTGATGGTTTCTCAAGGGAGCCTTCTGATGGGAAAGAAGTTCCAACACACCGCAGTGGATTATCACCGTTGGGAGTTGCCTGGACTCTTTCAGCTTTATCTCAATGCCTTCCTGGTGGTGTTTTCCGTGAAATTTTGTATAAAAGGGAACATCTAAAGCTGTTGACTGACATGCTGTCTGATATGCACCTCAAGGCTTTGTCTGCTTGGACTGGTCTTGGTGGTGGGAAAAAGGGAGTACGGGAACTGATAAATTCAGTTGTTGATATTTTGGCATTTCCATTTGTCGCAGTGCAGAGTTCTCCAAACATGCCATCAACATCGGCATCCATTAATAGTGGTTTTCTCCTCAACATTGGATCACCTGGGGGAAGAATCGGTACTGAGAACAAGGAAATGCTCAAAACTATAGAGCATAATATGCCTCAATACTTTCAAGTTCTCCTAGAGGTCTGACTAACTGACTTTGAACTTGTTCTTATTCAGAAGTACTCGTTTCCATAACGTTTCTCCTTTTCCTTTTCCTTTTCAGGTTGGTGTTCCTGGTTGTATACTTCGCTGTCTTGATTATCTCAATATGGAAGACATATCAAGGCCCTTGGCCATTGTGGCCAAAATGGTGGGCTACCGTCCACTTGCATTGCAGCTTCTAAGAGAAGGTCTCCTCAATCCATCTAGAGTAGCAAAGCTACTCAAAGGTCCTCTTGCCAAGGAGACTTTGCTCGACTTCCTCATGATAGTTTCTGATCTTGCACGCATGTCAAAGGTTCGTCTGTTGTTGGCCTGTTTGCACATCGAGATATCAAATTTTTGCTGGATATGCATTGTGACACACGAGTTATGCTACTGCCTCAGGACTTCTACGAGCCCATCAACAAGGCAGGCATGGTTGAATATTTGAAGAACTTTCTATCAAATGAGGACCCTGATATAAGAGCAAAAGCTTGCAGTGCCATTGGCAACATGTGCCGACACAGTCCCTACTTCTATGGTCCATTTGTAAGACAAGATTTAGTTATCTATTTATTTGCATTTCAAAATTTTATGGAAGGGATATTTAACCTTGTTATCTGGGAACAGGCAGCAAATAAGGTGATTGAGCTTGTAGTTGAGAGGTGTTCTGACCCTGATAAGCGGACGCGGAAGTTTGCATGTTTTGCTGTAAGTTCGTAAACTGGCTTCTGATTGTTGTCTTTTTATCTTCATAATGAGATGATAATCCTCAATCCTGTTAAGGCTTTGGAAATTGATCTTGGAGCTGTTGCTATTTCAGGTAGGCAATGCTGCTTATCACAATGACATGCTGTATGAAGAACTCAGACGGTCTATACCTCAACTCACTAAGCTACTTCTTGCTCCTGAGGAAGATAAAACGAAAGGCAATGCTTCAGGGGCTCTGAGTAATCTAGTGAGGAACTCTGACATCCTCTGTGGAGACATTGTCTCCCAAGGCGCAATTCAGGTTTGCCACCTCTGGTGCTGATGACTCATGTTCTGTCATCTCTCTACTTTTAGCGTACAGAGAGGAAACCGAAGCACATCATTCATAGATTCTTGTTCTTGATGTAGTGAAGGTACTAATGGACTATAACCAGATAGTTATCCCAATGTTAGCAAAAGTGGCAAGTCTGTTACTGCTTCATGCCGCTGAGTTCTTGTGTATTCTGATATCATTTATAAGAGGTTGAGTCAGTCAAATACATATTAAAAAATTGAAACACATGTATCCATACCATGTATCAACAAAACCAAGTTAACGATTTTGTCTTCTATTCAGTGGCAATTGTCGATTCTTAATTTATTCAATGGTTGGATACTCGTCAGACAATCATCTCTCTACTTGTTCATGTGCAGGCTCTACTGAAGATGGTCAGCAGCTACTCCGCGGTTGCTCTGAGCCCCAGCAGAAAGGATGCTCTAACCGAATCCCCACTAAGAATCGTGCTCTTTGCGCTGCGCAAGATGTGCGACCACACCGTCTGCAGGCTCTTCCTGCGGTCATCAGAGCTGCTCCCGATGATCGTGCACCTCAGGCAGTCGCCTGACCAGACGATCTCCGAGTACGCCTCCGCCATCGCTAGTAAAGCAAACCAAGCTTGACGAGTTTCGCCTGGAAGGCGCACCGCGAGGAGGGGTCTGCCCTATTCTGTAATGTAGCAGCAGCCGTTCAGTTTTGCTGAACAGTTCTGCAATCCATTCTGGTTTTGGAATTGTAATAACTTGGAACAGTATCACGGGCCGGCGTACCGAGTTGTTCATGTATGTAAGATCTCCGCTCTTTTGCCATGTATATATACACATATATTCAGCACCAAATCGGTTGAGAGAAAGTCTCTAACGCTGTGTTTGGATGTAGACATTG
>CBMN011745395.1:0-15885 GCA_000582825.1 Hordeum pubiflorum | reverse complement strand
GGGTTTGGGCACTGCCCATGGGCACAAAGATGTGCCCATACCCTACCCATGCGGGTCGGGTACCCATGGGTACCCATGCCCATGGGTAAAATTGCCATCCTTACGAGCGGCAGATCGAGATGGTAAGAAACGAGGCAGGGATTTACCCATGTCCAGGCCCTGTGAGAGGAGGTAAGACTCTACTCCTGCCTTTGGTGGTTGCAACACCTCCTTCATCTGCACGACAAACTTGTCATCCGACGTCGCCGCTGCGATGACCAAGGTTGGCCTCTGCTCCTCGTGGTCTAAGGAGATCGGCTCCAACTTCACAATGGATGGGCCCATGGATGACGATGAACCTGATGACCGTGGGTGATGACTCAAACTAGATCTAGAGCTCCCCAGGATCCGGTGTCCTGGCACGACGGCTGGTCGGAGTGGTAACCACCGAGTAGCCACCACGACCGGGTCTTCTTGGTTTTCGTCTCCTTGCACATCGTCGCGGCTGGAGGTATGTTGATGTGCGGTGGCCGGTGGACGTGTGGGAGAGGATGAGGAGTGTGCCGATAGAATTTATGCGAATGGGGCCGCTCGGCTTTAAATCCGGAGTAGGCTTCTCGGTCGCCGTTCTACCATGAATGCGGGTAGGCGGCAGGCCGATCAGCCCGTGTGAATGCCGGGAGAGTTTTAGAGTCGGACGGCCGGAGAGGGTTTTTTATGGTCCGGGGTGTCGGAGTCCGGCGGATTCCTCCCCGAAGCTCCATCAATTTAGGGTCGGTTTGTGCGGTTTCACACATCCGGACTGGTCCGTCTTGATTTGTTGATCCGTGTTAGATGCTTAAAAAGCATCGGGGCAGCCTGGTGTGAATATTTGCTCACTCGAGTGAATCCGGAGCTTGTAGAATCAATCAGCTGTATTTTTCGCAAAAACAAAATATAAAAAATCAATCAACGGTACGTCTGATATGATGGTGACACAAACGCCGCCAAAAAAAAAAAACACGGAAGGAAAGGAAGGATCCTCTGATCAATTTTGAAAAAAAGATACTATATCCGCCGCATGCATGGGAATGGGATGGCAACGAATCCTCTGATTTGCAGCTCGTTTGGACGGTTTTTGAACGCTTGTATGTATTTTTGTAAACAAACTAACGAAAGCTCCGTCAATCAAGCCGGACGCACAACGGTCAATTGCTGGCTCCCTTCCGTTAAGCCGGACGCACAGGTACTACCTTGAGAAATTCCTGCCATCTGTCTTTCTCTTCCTCATTCCTCGCCTCCTCCCGTCCATTTGTGCAGCAGCAAGCAGAGGCAGAGCCATGGCGATGGCGATGATAGTCATGGATGCAGATGCAGCAGGGAGTTCCTCCGTCCCACCATCATCGCCCACGCTTGATCATGAACACGTACGTACCAAATCTCCTTCTTCCTTTGTTTATTTATATACTTATTATTATGCTTATTTAATCATCTGGCCGACCGCTTCTCCTCCCATCAATACTTTGGATCTTTATTTCAAAAGAAATGTTTTGGATCTTTATTCTGAATTTAAACTCTTTGCAACGAAATGATTTAAAAAAATCCGATGACCGCAGGATGAGGGGCTTGCGCTTGCTGTTCTTGCTGATCAACAGCCTATTGAGGTTGACGAAAGCGATGATCCAGAGAGCGAGGTCGACTATGTTCCTCCTCTCAGAGTAAGTGCATTTCACTTGTTATACTACTTCAGATTAAATAGAGTCGTGATTTTGTAACGAATAAGCGCATGACTTCTCGATAGATCTAGTAAACCTCATCGTGACGCCACGAGGCCCAATTTTTTTTCTTTTTTGCGACGAAATGATAGTAACACTTTTTTTTTTATGATCGTAGGAGGAGGGGCTCACGCTCGCTATTATTGCTGGCCAACAGCCCATGGCGGCTGACGAATGCGGTGATCCAGAGAGCGAGGTCGACTTTGTCCCTCTCAGAGTAAGTGTTCACTTGCTCTACCTCATATTAATTAGAGTCATAATTATGTTGTATAATTAAGCACACGGCTTCTTGATCGATCTAATTAACCTCATTGTGGCAGATCGTGAGGCCGGAGGACGAGCAGCCAAAGCGTCGCAGCGGGCGGGTTAAAGTATGTGCACATAAGCCTAAAACAAAGAAAGTAAGTCAGTCGATACACCCCAGAAATGCATTCTTGTGTTTGCTCTTGTGACATCCAGGAATTCGAATTAGAACCAATAAACAGAGCTTCATGTTCTGTTTTATGAACTCACATTGCTTCACCTCTGGATTACCTTTTACCTTCAGCAGCATATATAAATTTGATGCTCTGCTTTGACTGGTTATCTTGACAGGTGAAGAGAAGGCGGACGGCATATTCCAGGTCTGACAAGACTGACAAGGATGATAATTTTGCGCCAATGGTAAGAACGAAATAATTTCGAAATTTACTTCACCGAGGCATTTTTATATTTAACGGTTGAAAGAAACATATGTCCATATATCATGCTCATTTTGTATGGAAAAATGAAAATAATGGTATGCCACGGTTAGCATTGTGGATGGCAAACTTTTTCTTATTTAAAAAGTAGGATTTGTATTCAACGCTTGAAAGAAACATATGTCAGTATATATATCATGCTCATTTTGTATGGAAAAACGAAAAATATGGATGTCACGGTTAGCATTGTGGATGTCCAAATTTCTTATATCAGAAGTAGATTGTGACATTGTGTACTTATGTTATAGGGGAAGAGAGGGAGGCCGACACACGCCAAGTCTGCTAAGAGCAAGACCTGGCGTAACCCGGAGTTTGTTTACGGCGACAACATCAACATTAGTAGCAGTAGTAGTGAGAGCGAGAGCAAGGGAAACACGATGGTAATGTCCTACATGGATCATTTTAAATTTCTTGACTTAGGCTTTTGTCATTCAAATCTTGATAGAAGTACATGTTCATACGCCAAACTCATTTTTGGTACAGAAAATAATAATATGACACCACAATTGTTTGTAAGAAGATTAATATTTATGAAGAAAAATGTGTACCTGTGTAACAGAGGAAGAGAGGTAGGCCGGCGCGGGCCAAGTCTGCTAAGAGCAAGATCTGGCGTAACCTGGAGTTTGTTTACAGCGACAACATCAACATTAGTAGCAGTAGTGAGAGCGAGAGCAAGGGAAACAAAGATGCTGATTATAATCTGACGGTAAGGTCCTACATGGATCATTTTAAATTGCTTGAGTTAGCCTTTTGTCATTCATATCTTGATAGAATTACATGTTCATATGTCAAACTGATTTTTGGTACAGAAAAAATAATATGACACCACAATTTTTTGTAAGCATATTAATATTTACGAAGAAAATTGTGTACCTGTGTAACAGAGGAAGAGAGGTAGGACGGCACGCGCCAAGTCTGCTAAGAGTAATATGTGGCATAAACCGGAGTTTGTTTACGGTGACAACCTCAACATTAGCAGTAGTGGGAGCGAGACAGAGGGAAACAAAGATGATGATTACAATCCGATGGTAAGATCCTACATGGATCGTTTAAAAACTGCTTGGATCAATGCATTTTTGTCATTCAAATCTTGAAGGATTACATGTTCATATATCAAACTCATTTTTCATAAAAAAAAAATAAGAATTTTTTTTTCCTAGGCACAGGTTAATATGTACGTCAAACTAAGAACAAGTTTTGATTTTACAGGCACCTGATGCTGATGGCCATCCAAAGAAATATGCAAGGTACACCTCATCTCTTGTTGATTTTTCTATGAGTAGAGTGTTTATAAAAAAATAAAAGATCTCGAGTGCATTTGATTCACAAACCTAAATCTTCAAATGAAAGGTCTTGGGGGAGGCCGACACGTGCCAGGTCTGCTAGGAGCAAGACTTGGCATAAACCAGAGTTTGTTTCCAGTGACAATATCAACATTAGTAGCAGTAGTGGGAGCGAGATGGAGGGAAACAAAGATGATGATTATGATCCGACGGTAAGGTCCTACATGGATCATTTGAAATTGCTTGATTTAAAACATTTTCTTCATTCAAAGCTTGAAAGCATTACATGTTCATATATCAAACTCATTTTTGTTATAACAAAACAAAACAAATATTTGCAGGCAGGTTAATTTGTATGTCAAACTAAGAACAAGTTTTGATTTGACAGGCAACTGATGCTGATAGCCACCGAAAGAAATATGCAAGGTACTTCATCTCTTTTTTATTTTTCTTTGAGTGGAGTGTTCTAGAAATAAATGATCTCAAGTGACCAGAATCTTCAAATAAATTACAGTGGCCCGGTTTCCGAAAGAGCTTTGGAGGTAATGAAGAAATTGCCGGGAAAAGAAGCAAGCTTTGTCAAGATTATGCAACCGTCACATGTTGACAGAGTTTTCTGGCTATTTATCAGTGGTTTGTTAACTTCCTTTTTTGGTTCCTCCCTATTTGACTTTCTTCTTGTTCCTCTCCTAGGGCCTCCCGCGTAAATTTTGCAAAGAGCATCTTCCAGAGAAAGATACTCTAATGACACTAACAGATGAGAAAGGGCAAACTTACCATGCAAAGTACCTTGTCGCTAGGGACGGACTTAGCGGCGGGTGGAAATTTTTTGCGGAAAAGCATAGACTTAAGGTCGGCGACGCCCTCGTCTTTCAACTCATGAGCTCGGAAAAATTCCAGGCAGGTTGTTTCATCAATTTCCATATGTCATTCCTTTGTGATATTTTTCTTGTCAAATGCATGGCAGAAGCTGTGCCCATTGATTCCTTTACTGATTTCATTATTGGCAATTGCCTATTGTTTTCAGGTGTATATAGTAAGAGAGAGTGAGTTGACAACAACTGATGATGATGTCAACTCTAAGGAAGATGATGATGTCAAGTGTAATGAGGAGGATGCAGAGTGTAATGATGATGATAATGGATCAACGTTGGTGGAGAAAATAAGACTGAGAGACCTTGCGTCGAAGATGGCGACTGTCAAGGATGCTCTCAAGGCGGCGAATGAGGAGGTGGGAGAGCTAGAGTCAAGCGTGAAGAAGGCTGCACAAGCTGTGCGACAGATGGCGACCACACCATGGTGACAAGAATATCACCAACTTGTGCAAATCTTGATGTTTGCATATGCACATCAGCTTCAACTTGTGCAACAGGAAAGGTGTTTTATCATGTACATGTTTGCCAAACAGCTACTGAACATGCATGGATGCATGTTTTGGTTACCCTTTTTTCTTGGTCAAATGAAAGAGCTTTGCATTTTGTGAAATATATCGAGTCTGTAGGGCAATGCCAAGTTCCTGATACAGTCATTCCTGATGCATATTTACAATGCCGCAGGCTTACAAACTGGTCAGTTTTAGCACTGCTCTAGTAAGGGGGTGTCTGGAATCGCACTTGTAAGTGAAGATAATTACATATCATCGGTTGTCAGTGCCAAATTAAATAGCACAGCCACCAAAACCAGCTGGTTTGGTTCACCGGATGACTAGTACGTTAGGTGGGAAGGTTGTGAGATTGACTTCATCTTCAGAAACTTGTCAAGTTAATGGCCACATCCAATATCTCAAGTCTTGTGTCCTCAGATCTGAACTTTATATATTCAACTGCTGCTTGTCTTGTGTCCTCCATTTGAATCTTCAATTTCTCCTCTCTGAAAGCAGTTTTCTGAGATCCGACAGAGATCTTGATCTTCTGTAAATATCATGTGTCAGTATAAATTTTCCTCCCATTTCAACTTCTTTTAGCTCATTTGGACGAGCTTGCTCATCCAGAGATCTTTCAAATACATTAAGGATGATATCCTCATCACATTCTGGACCATACCACCGTGATCGGATGTCAGGTGGTCGGCAACATCCACTGAGGATGAGGGCTTGTGGAAAAGGAGGCCCTTCTGGGTGTAGTTGGAGCAGAGCATGGCGGTGTCCCAGGAGGTGAGCGGGATGTGCTCCCGTGGGCGCGGCGGCGGCTTCACCGCGGACGACGACATCGTGTAGGATTGGGGATACTAACTAAGATTGGTTTGTTTGTTGGTGCAGGCAGATGCAGGACAAAGGATTAGTAATCGGAGCACATATTTATAGGTGTGGGTAATACTGATTGGGTTGGCTGGTAGAAGTAACAAAATTGACCTTTTCGATTCTTACCATTTACCAAAACCAGCCAGATCAATTTCACTTTTAATTTGGAGACATGGTATCTGTAGATAACCAGATATGCCTTTAAATAAGTAATAATTCTGTTTTACCAGATCATTCAGATTTCATCTGTGGATTTCAATCAAGATGGCTTGTGTTGTGAATGATTAGCTGAACAACGTGGTTTTCAGATTTGGTGAGATTTCGATGAATTTCACCGAATATCAATAATCAGTAGACACCAACAAATTTACCTTTCAGACAAAATATTTCAGTCATTTCAGGTGTACACGACAATTCAAATATTTTTCAAAATTTCTAAAAGAATGAATTTCAGGTGAATGTTTCAGTCCTTTGGCTGAAATGCTAACCGAAATTACTATTTCAGTTATTTCGATATAGGTGCTGAAATATTTTTGAAACTGAAATTTGAAACCAACAAACTACTGCAACAGGTTAACTAAATGACAGTGCTAACAAATAATTAACTGTACTAATACAGTACAGTACACGACTATCTGTACCATTTTACACTAATAATTAATTGCATACAGCACACAACAAGCTAATGTATCAAAATTAATTAATTAACAGTACTAATACATCTACATAACAATGAATGCACAAAAGTTTTGGGGAATCTTGTACAATTGCCAGAAGCCATACAACAAATTAATGAATGAATTACACGACTATAATTACACACCACCTATAATTACACGACTATCTTCTTGTTTCTTCATTCAAGACATATAAATGTTCTCTTTCTTTCAAGAAATCAAGCTATCACTCTTTCAGCCTCCAGATTCACAGGGTAGCATGCCAGCAGAGGAGCATCATTCAGTTGCTCCATACCAGAAGTAACTAATTTAGTCGGAGCAAAGTACCAATCTATGATACTCTCCAAGGGCCCATATGGGGAATATATTGCGATAAGCCATGTAACACAAGGGACCATTCTTCAAGAAGCTCCCAATCATTTCCTGCATGATAACATACAAATTGTATTATTATTATTATTATTATTATTATTATTATAGCGCTTCAAAAACAATATTTCAAGATTTCGGTTTAAATTGTGTGGCACATGGTACATTGTAGCGGTTAGTTTTACCTCCTGTGGGAAGTCACCATTGCCAAGCTGCATGCTCATGATAAGTCTTGCTGCTTCGTGCAAAGGGGAAGGGTCTCTTTCGGCCTGAACGTCCAAGAAAAGCTGGAATTAATTGGATAGCACCTCATAACTCGATTGAGCTAGAACCTGCACCTTTAAGTTATCCTATACATTTTCCCAAGATCAGAAGTTACGCTATGAGACTGGTTCAGTTATTCTGGGGCCAATGGTGCATTGACCATACTACTGCGAATTAACACAAATACACAATGGTAGCCCTTTGGAATTTGACCATACTGTGAAACCTTTGCAGAGAGAAAGATAAGTGATCACCTGTCCAGCTTTCATAAGTCCCAACATTGCCCATGCGGTGTTGACTATATGTGATTTCTCCCCATCTAGGTTCGTGTATGCCTGTTTAGAATTTGAGATGACATGTGTGATTTTCTGCTTGTTAGGATGCTTGATTTTCTCTAGGATGTGAGCACTTTCTGTTCATCAACATAAGAAGCCGTTCGGCAGTGTTTACCTTAGTTGTGGATGAAAGATGACTCTCACCCCAGCCACCATTCCTCAGCTGCTTTGATAGTAGAAACTGGCAAGCCTTCCGAATGTAGGTGCTATTATTGTAACACTGTCCAACTGCTGATAGTCCCTCTATAGCAAACCACGTGCCGTATGTGAAGCAAATACCCCATGATCCGAACCTGCAAAACAACTTATTGATCAATGTGTCAACAACACACCTTCTCCTTGTTAACATGAAACACAATAAAATTGTCCACAGTAATCTGACCATGAACCGTCCTCATTCTGTAAGTTCTGAATGAACTCTGTCGCTCTCCTGATGCATTGTTCTATTTCATCTTCCCGATGCCTGGGGTATTTTTGCCGAAACAGGGCCAATGCCTGGATGACCGACGAAGTACACTCGACGTACCTGCGATATGTATGCGTCTTCATATCGAGTCGCATGCGAGAGCTCTTGCTAAGAAAGGTTGTAGATTTCTTACTGATGCTCCACCATGATGTCTGCATATATCTCTGTCATGTTTAAATTCTGAAAAAGGAAAAAATATATTAAAAGTCTTATTACCCAATGTTAAATTGAGTTTCCTAAATTCCAAATAAAAACAGCATGCAGTGCAGGTGTTTACAAGACACTTGCCTCCATCCATGGATATGTACGAGCAAGCTCCCAAGTTCCATAGCCACCGTTAGGATTCTGCATACAACCTAGTGTCAAATCATTTTTACACAATCTGTGATGTGCTTGGCATTGGTGTAAATTTGTAACAGAACTGTAATATCTATTGCATGAGCCAAAATGCAATTTTTTTACAAAATTGCCAATTTGTTTGCAAAGATTGCATAGCAGAATCATGCGCATAAGAGTAAACACTGATCACACTGAATCTGCCTTTCGTTTCCATTCATACAGATTTAATGCTGAATTATTGATTAGAATCAAACTGAAAACTATCATTTACCCCAACTCTACTGTGGAAATTGTTGTTAATATGCTCCTTGATGGAACCCGAAGTACAACATGTGGTTCCACACCTGTAAAGATAGTAATATGTTCACTGCATCATGGAAGCGGTATGTTTCCATCTGATCACCAACAATATCTGACGGAAACTTTGAGAGCAGTAACAGAGCCTGAAATAGAAGAATTACAAAAGGCTGAGACAAAATGAAATGCACTACTTCGTAGCGACATGTAGCCAATTTAAAGGCATGTTTCCATTTTAGTCTTGTTCACATTTTTTTGCATCCTTAATTGATTTGATATATCGCACCTTAAGAGCTTCTGCTGTGCAATCTGAAACCTGCCAACCTTGATCTGCAACCTGGAAGGCCCATCCTCCTTTTGAAATGTGACGGTACCTTCTGCCGAAGTCACCAGAAGGATTGTCCAAAATCTTAGAAAAATTATGTTAGTAGAGTTAGGATTTAAGTCAAGACAAATATAGGCAAAAAATTAAGTTCTGGAAATAATATAAACCTGAGATGCTTTTATGAAATGATGTGCTTTCTTCAGAGTACTTCCAAATTCCTCTGCAACACTACATGCTAATATCGCTTGTACGGCGAAAGCGACATCCCATGATTGACCTGCACACACCTTTTGAATGAACAATGAAGTCGTGAACATCAGTTAGTTTGTGCACAAATTTCAATTTGACTGAGATGCATTTTAAATTGGAAGGATATATTCGCCCTGTATATTACAGAAACAAGAGTCATTAAAATTTACCCGAACTTTCATCCCATCTTCGCCGAGCCATAGGAAATCAGAAACTCTAGCCAAGTGGTTCTTGAATGCATCTGAATTGGGATTCTCAGACCAACAGCATAACATGGATAATGCCTGTAATAATGTTTATTCTCTGTAACGAAATGATGTTCCTTTACAACTCACTGAAAACCCAGCACTGAATTATCTTGAGAAGACCTCCGTAAGCCTTACCTTTTGTGCGGCGCCGATGCAGATATACCGTGAATTTTCATCTTCGTATTTCAGGAACTCGGCAATTTGTCGTAGTGCTTTTCTTCTCATGTAGGAAACTGGCCAGCGTGCCAAAAAAGGTTCACCAAAACTGTAAAGGCAGTCAGACAAGCATTCCTGGAGCCAGGTATGTGGATGATAGGCGTCTTCCTGCATTGGAATTCATAATCTGTGGTCACTGATCGATTCTTCAAAACTGAACATATGAACAAGAAATTTACTGACAGTTGATACTAGATGGTATATGTCTGACCGATTAGAATGCTACATATGAAATTAATATGTCAAGTCACTTATATCTAAATTTCTGTTGCATTCATCTGAAAATCACGTAGAATGCTTGCAGAAAATATGTCACAAAAGGTAAAATTATACAGTTAGTGTACTCACCTTTGCGCATAATTTGCGTGCTTGTTTCCAGTTAATCTTTTTGTAGGGATGAATATGCAGCTCTTCTCTCAATGATAAAACCAACTTTGTTATTGGGCCAACAAACTTCTTACCATATAAATAGGACATGGGAATGAAAGCCATTCTGAAGTGACTCCACAATCGTCCTTCATGCATTTGAGAAACAGCATGATTTCACAAATAAAGTTCTTACTAACATGGTTCATACCAGGTGTTCAATAACCAGGTAATAGTGGTAACATGATTAACACGCCAGCGAAGAACTCTAGGTACCTGGTTGAATAGGAACAAAGGATGGCAGAAGGAATAATTCTGGGGGAATAGGGTTCACACCTGACCATTCAAAAACTCCAAGCACCTGCAGCATCAGGCATACAGTTCAGATGCGCTTTGAATCGACAATAATAGTTTTGTACAAAAATTACTCTGTTCGACGAATTAAGCTAACTTGTGAATCACTTGCGGAAATTATATAGAAACTTGGGGCACAAGGAGGATTACTGACAGAGAGCCAGACTTTTCCCAAGATTGGTATCATTGTTGCACCGCCATGGTCATGTATCCATTTCCTTGCTTTTGGCATGGACATGTCTGGTCCATCATCAGCACCCTCACCAAGTAGTCGTAGAGCGGTATAGTTGAGAGCTGAGCTGAGCATGGAGCTTTCGCCTTCCGCATGTAGTCCCCATCCCCCATCTATGTTCTGATACAAAAATTAAACTTGGGTCAGTCAGTCTATTTTGTTGACATATTTTCTTCTATAAAATGTTGAATACATCCAGAGAAACACTTTTAGTCAAAGTATATGTTGTGAAAAATAGAACTTCCTAAAAGTTATCCATAATTAATTTCATGGAAAATATACGTGCACCTTACCTGCCGGTTGTACAAATAGCGACAGATCTCCTTGCAATGTTCTGATGATAGCGTAGTACCTAATGACTCGGTGACATACAAAACTATGATCTACAGCAGGAAGCAATAAACATAAGAATGTCATGTCGAAGTGAAGGAATATGAGAATATGGTATGCATGACATCAAGTTTATGTATGATGTATCTTAAGTACCATGGTTGCCGTGGTGAAGAGTGGCCCCGGAAAATCACCCGGCCAGTGCCCATCATGCGCTTGTATAGCTGAGAAGTAACCGAGTGCCCTTCTCAGTGCCTCTGATGCCGTAGCTACATTGATATCGACAGTAGCTTCATCATTTGGTTTCTGCTGATCAAGGCTGAAGTTACTCTTCTTTGCTAGCTGCAGAACAAAAAACAGAGCATGTACTCAGTTTCTTATATCTCTTCAAATATTCAGTTGGGTCATATACCACCAAGGTGCATTATTTTACCTGCAAGCGAGCCAAAATATCAGAGCTGTGCCTTGTCCTGAACCTGTTCTTCTGGAATTCAGACCGTGCAGCGTCGACCGCATCCCTCTCTTGGCTTGATCTGGCGTCGTTTTGGTCAAACTCCCATGTTTCTCTTCCGACATGATTGTTGCCACTCGTGAGCCACGGGCCACCCTCGGCGATCTTGAGCTTCCACATATATATTTTACAGCAGAAACACAATTTGTTCTTCTGCCACTAACCAACCTGATAGGCAAAAGGAGGATTTAAGTGGTCAGATACTTTAGAAAGAATATCCGTAATCGCAAAGGGGGATTTACTCTCCTTTTGCCACCTTTGTCCATGCATGCAGCAGTTTGGTAGTATAATATTTTTTTGAAATAGGAAGTGTGGCATGTAAACGTCGAACAGTACTGACATAAATAAGAGAGCATCACAGCACTCACAGAATATTTGAATTGCACTTGTTATCAGGTACGATCACAGCGGAAGGGGGTCGACAGATGAGCGTGCGCATCGATCAGCCACCCTACCAACGCCAAATGAAGGAAGTAGGGTGATGAGTAGAATGTTATGTCATCCGGTCAGAGTAGCAGCATGGGTGATGCATGAAGAATGGGCCGAATGTGTTTATATGTCCGGGAAGAGGGGCGCGGCAAATCACATGGAAGCGATGAGTCCTTCGTGTTGCGTGCTAGATGTGAATGGGATGCTTGGCAGCTGAAAACCAGGGGAAATGGCTTATGCATGCTCGACCGTCATGCGATTCTCGGTGTGTGCCGTGTGAGTGCGGCGCATCATCATTCATCCATCTCATTTGTTCAAATGGTTTGTGTATATTCAATGAAACGAAAGAGTGCGGCACATCATCCATCTCATTTGTTCAGATGGTTCGCGAAAATTCGATGAAACAAAAGTGTGTGAATTGTGTAGGTGCACTCTGAAACTAATCGTGTGCGCTTCCGATGATATATTTGGCAGATTTCGCTATGGAGTTTGCCGCCCCCTTTCGCCTTACGATTAGGTAATGTTCTTTCTCAATGTGACACTAGGGGGGGAGATATAAAATTTTGGTTGCCGAATTTGCTTATATCCACGCACTTCTGAAGCGCTCCGTATGTCCAATCCAGGTGCAACTAACTGATGGCCCAAATTCATTCAGTGGTTAATCTTAGAAAGAAAGAACATTGTGCAAGTAGAAACATTTTATGTAAGTTGATAGCTGCAATGACTGAAACTTGAAGACAGACACCCACCCAAACTGCTCGCCTGAGTCGAGAAAGATAAATTGCACACTTGAATTAGATTTATATTTTCAGGCAACCATGAAACATGTGTGCAGTGAAAATGAACAAACTGTAGCAATATCAGCATCAGTACTGACACTAGGAATTAATCATGGAAGACCGACAGAGCAGCTAAACTGCATTCACCAAGTCTGAAAGAATATATGCTTTAACAATTGATCACGATAGCATCGTCTGTTACACAAAATACAAGCAAAAAAAAACACCACAGTTCAAAGTTACAAACCGGAATTCAAAGAAGGCAATACGTACTCGAGCATTAATTACATACAGAGACCAAAACATCGGTCGATCTAGCAAAAAAATGCAGAGCACCCTGTATATCCAGGTGCAACTAACTGATGGCCAGAATTAAGTGATGAATCAATATGGATAAGATATAGGTACACCCTCTAAAACCACAGACAATTTTTTTGGGAACGGAGGGAGTATCTGTCAACATAACTGATTTGCAACACAACACAACAAGCAGAAGACTGAACGTGCAGCCACATTATTCCAGAATTAACTAGGACCCTCTTTCGATACAGTTAGTTGCATCTTCTTCCTTACAGAATTAACTAGGGGAGCTTTATCCAACAAAAGTGGTCAGGGTACAATCAGCCAATAAATAGGCTGCTAACCAGAAAACTGGGAACTGCTCGTCACCATCAATGTACATGCTTTTGCTTGCTAATGATATTATTATGTATACACATGACATGGTGATGGGAATGGATAGGATAGGATAGGATATGGATTGATTGTACATGCATGCTGCACATTCTGCTTATTTATTCTACTGGATTTACTGCTTGTTTTATCCCTTTACAAAAGTAACAACTAGTATACATACATGGCCTAGGAATTTCATTTCATTTCCTACCTGCGCAAACAGAGCTACTTCTCGCCATCCTTGTCGTCACCACCGGTTGTTGCCGGTCCATCACCCTTGTCGTTGCCATGTGAGAAGTGAGATTTGAGCCCAATCCAGCACTGGTAGTAGTCCAGATCCCGGAACGGCGACTCGAGGGCCCAGCGGCACACACGCGGGATCAGTGCCGACTCGAACATGAAGGCCAGCGTGCCGCTCAGCCTCGTCGGCTTGTTGGCGTCCGGTCCGCCAAGCTTGCTGATGGTCGCCTCGTACGTCTTGGTGTCCGGCCCGTGCGGCGTCATGCAGCTGTGCAGGCTCGCGCCTCCGGGGAGGAAACCATCGGCTTTAGCCTGTGTTGGTTGCAAAGTTCAGTTCAGGACTTCAGGAACCAGATAACAAGTTCAGTTCAGTTTATACCGAGGATAGAGATTATTACCTCGTACATGCCGTAGATCAGCCCCATGAACTCGCTCATGCAGTTGCGGTGGTAGTACGGAGGGCGGAACGTGTTCTCGGCCACCAGCCATCGAGGCGGGAATATCACAAAATCAAGCAATGCCACACCAGGCTTGTCAGTTGGAGCAGTCAGCACTGAAAATGTCAGGAACAACAATATATGCCCGAGGTTGTTAGACTTAGAACCCCAACCCATGAAGCAGCTAAAATGGCCCCCAAAACTGAATTGTTATCTCAGTGACAAGAAGCAGTCACCTGTGTTTACTGACGGGTCGGCGTGATCAAACAGGACGGTATTAAACGGACAGAACTTGCTCAGATCGTACTGAATGGAAACAAAATCAAGTTAGGCACACATGGCAAGATGTAGAACCAGATAAAACAAGACAGTTATTCCTGATCAGTTATGGAGAAAAAGAAAAGACATGGTTTCAACCGGCAAAAGTGACGAGGCAGATGCACCGACACTGCTGGAACGGGTTTGTTACCTTGTAAGGGACATAATTTCCATGCCAGGCAACCACATTAAATGGCGAGAAATCCTGCGTGGCGGTGAAAAGCTCACCACCATACTTCTGCACTATGACGTACCCAGGGCGGTGGGCTTGCTCGAACCATGCCGTGGGGGAAAGGAAATCCTTTGCCGAAGCCAACCCATTAGCTCCTGCACACCAACCACTCATTAGCCATTTTTCAGACATCATGATCTGTTGATTCAAACTTACAGTATAATACAGAAGGCAGAGGCCCGAGTATATTACCAATTGGGCCGAGATCAGGGAGCTGGAAATGGGCGCCAAAGATCTCGGAAACGTAGCCGCGCGAAGGGCCTTCGGGCAAGTCGACGGCGAAGCGGAAGCCCTGAGGAATGACGACGATCTCGCCGGGCGGCACCAGCATCTTTCCGCATTCGGTTGTGATCAACAACTCTGGACTTGACACCAAAACCGTGGAAGGGGATGAGGATATGCATTCCCATCAGAGTTAAGCACAGCAGAACAGGAATTTCATCAAGCAACTATTTCCTCTTCTTATTTTTTTTAAAGAAAAGTATGCTATCAATCACACATAACGACAGAAGACCAGGACACTGACAAGGATGTCAAGCACGGAATTTTGGGCAACCAACAGTAGGATCGATGTGAAGGTGATGATGACTCTAGCGGTAGCGGTGCCTGGTGCTAGTTACTAATGCGAAATGGTGGTTGTGTGGCTGAATATCTGAGGTAGTAGTTCCAATCAAGCATGAACGGAGCAACAGGTTGGTAGCTACAGGTTTGTTTGTTACTAATTGGAGTGAAGCATGAAGGTAGTTGCACAGAGATATGTCTGAATGTTTCCCTAAAAAAAGATGTCTGGATTTGGTGGGTTGATTGAAGTGCAGAGGACTCACTCCCTTGCTGGGGCACGATGAGGAAGTCGCCGTCGGCGTTGCAGAAGGCGCACCCGTCCATGGACTTGTTGGCGGCATACCTGGAAATTGGAACAGGACACGAAGACGAGCAGAGTCAATCGGCCATTCAATTTTGGTCTGAAGCTCCTGGAGCTGCTGAATACTAGAAGGAACTGTGGAGTGGAGTGGTGAGCTGAAACAGTGTGAACTGAACTGAACTGAATTGATAAGGCAGAAGCAGAGTAGCAGAGGTGAGTGGAGTATACTATACATACATGTGGATTGCGAATCCGTGGCGGAGGAAGGAGCTGCCGGCGCCGCAGACGGTGTAGAGGCCGTCGATAAAGTCGAGGTCGGGCGGGCCGGAGGGGGGCGGCA
>CBMN011745372.1:0-10944 GCA_000582825.1 Hordeum pubiflorum | reverse complement strand
GATACGTTGGAGACGTATCATTTTCAAAAATGCATTAGGCCCTATATACATGGATGGAGGGAGTATCATGTTAGGCATTTGTTTTCATGACCATTTCATTTAGCTAAGTTAAGAGACATGCACCAAGATGGACCAATGTTGGCTCATGTTTTTACTTAAGCAAAGTTTGGTATAACATTGTTAACACTTTGTGGAAAACAACACTGTCGAGCCAAATTCTTAAAAATACATAGTCCACACCAGTATGTACGTACAGAAAGATGATGGTTTCAAGGGTCCCATCGTGTTGATCCCTCACTTTTCCCTTTCGAGAGTGTTCTTGTCTTCTTGCTAGCTCGCAGCCATGGAAGTAGCCGATCTAGCATGGATCCACAATGTGGGAGGATCGCTCTAAAGGTCCCCTGGTTTTCCCTCTTAGTGACCCTCACTTGCATACACTCAGCGACTCAAGCCAATTGGTGTCCACATGACCACATGTACTACAAACTATAAATACCGGAAGAATATTTAATGTGAATCCAATATACTTATGTTAGATATACATTTTCAGCTATTCAACCATGGGAATTTTATATACATATTATTATTTTCTTGTTGCCGAAAATCGTATGCATGCTACCTACATGAACCATTATTTGATATAATTGCAAGATTCCTTTTGTGTGCATTCAATTTAAATTTAAAGTGAAGAGCAAACATATATCAAACAATGTACAATGAATATATAATATACTTGATCATCAAGGGTAGAGGCAAGCCCTTGTTTTAATATTACCATTCGTTTGTGAATAAATTTTCAACTATATATGGTATCATTATCAATATATTCAAAGTAATAGTGTCCACGGGTTCGGTCCTCAATTTGGAAAATAATGATAAAATGAGACGGTGTTACAAGTTCGGAACCACGAGGTGGAACATGAAAAGCAAGTTTAATTTGTCACAAGGTCACTATTAACGGATAAAGCTGGAATATACTCTATAAGGCTTTGAAAACGCAACTTTTGTCACTAACGTTTACTACATAATAATATGTTTCTAAGTCCAAGAAAATATTCATCCGTGAAAGTAATATTTCCTGAAAAAAGAAAGAGTTTTCAAAGCATATATAGTCCAAAGTCCAAACGGTCTGAAAATACCAATATTTAAACTTTTGAAATTTGATCTAGCTTTTTATATAGAATAATACTTCAAGAATTAGCGGAATTTTGTAGTGGTGGATTCACTCAAATGTGAAGTGGGCGGAGGGACGGACCCAAACGGGAAACCACCAAATAGACCCTCATAGAAATTCAAATCCTAAATCTACTTATTTTAGTAAATGAACAAGAAACATTTGTAATACTACAATCCTCAACGTTCGTGCAGCCGATGGCCGCACTAACCGACCGACCGGCGACCATCTCTGCCGACCAACCAACCCGAGATGGCGCCGAGCGAAGACATCATGCCATAGTCCGGCACACCACCCTTTTAGATGTTTTAGGCCTCCATCTGCTACGCACAGACCTTGTGTCGCCGATGCCATGGGGCAGAAGATAAGAGGGTGTCCCCTTGACGCAGCGGGGCTTAAACCACAAGTCGCGCGTCGTCGGTACCCTACCTGGGCCTGGCTTCTTCTCCCTTGACGCTGCTCAATTGCTTTCTCTTCGAACAATTTCTTCAGATCTCCCTGGACACGGCCGTCTTCCGCGATGCGCTGCTCTGCTCCTTCAGTGCAAGGCCCGAGCGTTTGTTTGTGGCGCGCACACTGCGTCAGCTCCCGACAAGCTACCTTGCTTTGTCAGTGGCTTTAGAGGTTCAGTGCGAGCACCGGAGCGTCTGTGGGCATGGTAAGGGGTTGGGCCGACCCATAGGCCAAGCAAATAGGGCGACTGCCCTAGGCCCGAAGAGGTGGAGGGCCTCAACTATGAAATATAGTACTAACCACTATACTAGTATCTACTAAGTCCAAGAAATTATTGCATGGGTAAAATAAAATCCTAATTTTACAGAATATGTCACATCAAAGTAAGAACCAATCTAATAGGGGGTAACTAGCTTCATTAACCTGCTAGTCTCTCTCTGATAGACATCCTGCATGTTGTACTGAAATATATGTAAACTATATTTCTACGTTTAATACATACATCACCTTTTATTTTAGAAATTGACATAGCTCATGTATACACCATACGAAACCAAATGTCTAGACGAACATAACAGACTAACAAATGTATATAAGCTTAACTGAATTGGTGATACGTTTACGTTTGTCGGTGGTCGGTGCTATTACAGTACCATGCAATCTAACTTGCGATCATCTGCAAAATGGTACAATTTATTCTCTACATGGTTCTATAAATAAGGACACTTAATAATATACTAGAAACTACTATTAAGATATTAGTTATACATTCCTATTTAGAAACCTTTAAGGTGATATTGAACTAAACTATACATGAACATATGCACATACATACAAATATTTATGTGTGCACACTATATTTTTTGGATTGTGACAAAATAATTCAAAAATAATTTCTGTTATATCACTTGATTGAAATTTGGCATAAACAAATGACTGGTGACATACACTACAACTCATAACCAATATAGATTGGTTAACTATACCACCTAAGTTATGTGGTTAACTATACCAACTGAATATTAAAAATCACACTCCTTAACATTTTACTATAATGGACAATAAAAATAATGAAGTATAAAATTTTGGTATAAAGCTATACAGGTCTCCCAAAGCTAGAGCACTGTTTAAGCACCTTTAACAGTGCTTATAGAGCCTTGTGCTCATAGAGCCTTGAACACCTCGTTCACGCGGCAAAGGCATAAACAATGTTCCAGTACTTGTGTTGCATCATTTTTCGCGAGAAGGTATAAAGGTAAATGTTACGATATTGTAAACTTAGTTATTTATTCCATTTTTTGCTGCTTATTCAGATGAAAGGAATATGCACATACTGCATTGATAATTTTAGCAAACTCGAGAAAAATATGAACTCTTAGCACCATACTATTGATAAGGAATCTTGCTAAGTGCGCACATGACCGATATTAGTTCATCGTAGAACATTTTACTAATTTCATTAAAATAAGAATCAAGTTGTTCTCAAATCAAAAGCATGTGCCAAGACAATATACTACATGATTCCACTCACAATTTGTACGACATGGTCTATACAATTAAAGTTATATTAATAGGATAAGAAAACATTTTAAACCCGTTCTTATATTTATTTTCTTGGATTTTATTATTTTGCCATAAACAAGCAACACAGCCCCGTGCGTTGCAACGGAAGAAGAAAATACTGCACGGCCTAACCCAATAACCATGACTAAGACCCCAATAGGTCTTGTCGAGGCGTCTCTCTCTTTCTCGGCATAAGATGGGAAATCTAGTTTTTCTTCATGCAAGATTTTGCCGAGGCGTACATGCATGTTTATCGACGGGTTTTTTCGTCTCCGATTTGGCTTTGATGAGGTGTTCATTGCAATCCGGGTTGGTGTCCATACGAAAGAAAGATGGATCAGGCGCTATTGATTAAGGTTGCACCCTAAATAGAATTTTCAAAATATTTAACAGGTAAAACAACATTATATTCATATTCTACACGTTTTTCTAATCCAATTTCATATATAACTTGTTAAAATTAAAGTTAGGATTTAAAAAATATGGGTATTTAAAAAAGTATTATTGTTCTAGATGGACTACGGGTTAATTAAGGAAATGGCGGGTCGTTTTTCGCTAAATGCAAAAATGATTCATTTTCTGTCACTTCATGGTGGAGTGAGGGTTATTTACTAGAAAAGAAAGAGGGTTTTCTGTAAAATAGTAAAAAAAGGTTCGTTTTCTCCCTTAAATATGGATGACGCGTTAATTACCTGAAAACAAAAGGGGTTTGTTGACGATGAACAGATAGAAGCAATCCGTGTGTGTGTGTGTGTATTTTATTAGATAGCACAAATGCCCGTGCATTAAGAAAAATAACATGGTGTCAAGGAAATTTAATGGGACATATCCTACGCATACGGGAGACTTCGTGTATCTATGTATCCGCCTTTCCCCGGCCTTTGGGTCTATCTTTCTTCCATTGGCTTATAATCTCAACAGTACTTGCTTATTGCCCAACTTGTTGATTCATTAGGCATTGCTGAAGTATATAAATTGATAAAATTCCTTGTAATAGAGCAATGTGGGACTATTTTTTAATGTATAAACGAACATGAAAGGATTAATTTGCTATATTGCCTTGCATGGGCTTTGGGCCGAAGGAAGCTGCTGAAGCTGATTCGCCTAGGCCTTGGGCCGGAGAAAGCAAATCAACTATAAGAGGTTTTCTTCCTTTGCTTTTGCACAACAAAATTGCCTAGTTGAGTTGGTTTACATGCGTGTGTGTTTTCCTTTCCACCCAAGTTCGAGTGCTGACCATGTTAAACAATTTTGTTGACGGAGTTGAAGCACGTTGGCGGCTCAATGTATTCCTCTATTCTGCAACCGAGGTTTTGTTGCATAAACATTTACAACAAAAATATGTTGTGGATTTTTTTGCAACATGGGTTGTGTTACAGGATTTTTTTTTTCAACATAAGTTGTGTTGCGGGAATTTTTTCTTTGCAACAGAGTTCTTCTCGCAGATATTTTTTGTAACAGAGGTTTTGTTGCAATTTTTTTTTGCAACAAAGCTGATGTTGCAAAAGCTTGTCTAAGTTGTCGTCGTAGTTCGCTAACGTGGTTTGCAACTTCGTTGTTGTTGCAAGATAAGATAAACGTGTGTGAGCCTGCTTGAGGACGTGTGGATCCAGGACGATCCAACGGCTGCGCTGGTGGCGGAACTCTCTGCGCGATCAGCGGGCAGACCATTAGCATTTCCCATAGATTATTTGTATACTTAATAAAAATAATTTTGTGGGCCTTGTTCCGTCTGAAAAAAGAAAAAACAGGCCGGCCCAACACGCCGCCGACCCATCTCACTCATCGGCTTTCCACAGAAACAAAAAACTCATCCCGATCCAAACCTCAGACTTCCCCACCGTCTGCCGGCGCCGCCAGACCCCACGACCAGCCCGCCGCCCCCATCCTCGCCTGCGGCGATGTCTTCCCTGGTCCAGAGCAGCTCGCTCGAGCGCCTCCACCACGTCGAGAAGGTTAACCGCTCACCCCCACTCTCGCCTTAGCACTTTGGTCCCCCAGTCGATTAGGTTCTTGAATCTTGACGCGGCTACGCGTTTGTTCGTTCCTGTGCAGCGGATAGTGCGGGCGCTGGAGCTGGCGGGGATGGTCATGGAGGAGCTGGGAAACTCGCAGGGTCCCCGCTCCGAGGCCGTCGTCTCCCACTGCCGCGACTTCATGCTCGCCATGAGGGTACCATTCATCCACCATCCCGTCCGCAGATCTTTTCGTCCCTTGCCCGTGGCTTGAAAACCAGGGGGAATGGATGGATTTTTTTTTTAAATATGAAAAATGAAATTATGTTTTACCGTAGCTCTTTACGCACTTGTTGCTGCAAGCATCTCGGTGGTGTACTAGCAGAACATGTCTGACTACCGTTTCAGGAGTTTGCTTTAAATTGCTTCCTCATGGATTACTGTCACTTACCAATGTGGGAATGCTATGCTTTGTGAGGAATCCTGCCGTCGATATAGATATAGTTAGAAATACTCCCTCTGTAAAGAAATATAAGACCGTTTAGATTACACTAATCTAAACGGTCTTATATTTCTTTACGGAGAGAGTACTATACATGATGCACTGTCATATTTATGTGTCCACCCTATTCCTTTTGATATGAGCTTATTGCCTTCTGCTTGCTGAGTGCTAGTGTTCTGAACCGCAATCGGTTAGTTCCATTAGACAATTCATCTTTTAGTTTCCATGAACCACATTGCCCCATATTGGTTGACATGCTCAGCCATTATTTTTCATGCCTGTATATTGCACGAAAATTTGCAACCTTTCCTCACTGAAACAAGTGCTTCTGATGTCAAGTACTAGTGTTTTTGAATTTAATGTTGTCTGCCTGTGTGCACCCTCCTTTGGTTGTTATAAAATCAGGATTTTTTGGGAACTGATCGTTAAGGGTCTCATGTAAAATTCTGATCTGACCCAATGATACACTCCTTCCACCAAAATACTGGTCTTATGCCAACCGCTTAATCCATGGCATTCATATGACTTTCTCAGTATAGAATTTTGTTTGACACATTATATTCACCATGAATCATGCATGATAAATTAATTCTATATTGTGGCTGGAGCAGGAAATTCAAACTACGTTGCGCGATGAAATAAAAAGCGCTTGTGAATACCGGCCATTTGAGAAGTGCGACTACAGTGCAAGGATTGCAAGCGAGATTTGTTGCAAAAAGTTGGAGTATGTGATTGAGAAGATGGACGCCATGCAACTGAACATTGAGCACAGCACTAATGAAGTTTAGCTTGTTTAACTGGCTATCTAGTGTCTGGTAGTGAAATGGTTAGTGCCAAAGCATCATGTGGCTTCCCCAACTCCAGTATGTTATGTTGCATTCTTGCTATACATATCGCATGCGCCCCATGACTTGATGTAGTGAATGAATCATGTAGAGTACAAGTTGAAATATCCCTGAAAGAAGATGTATTTCAACTATTACTGCTGCATATGCTGTTTGTTTCATACATATCACATCATTACAGCTATTTCAGATCCTTCAGTTGTGTTTCCACTTAGTTGATTTCAAACTTCTTCTGTACCATTGACACCCTTGCAGTGTCAAATTGGTTATAACTTCCAAGGCATACCTAAATAGAGATAAACCCCCATAGTGTTGGTCTGCCATCCAGATCATTACCCGATGGCCAATGGAGCCATGAGGTTTGCCTCGTTGCACGTTTTGGCTATGCCATTTTATAATGGGCAGAACTTTGAAGTTTGACTATCTTCAAGCTTTGGTCTTCATGTTCTTCTTTGCACTATTCATTGCCAGATTTGACATGACTTAGGAGCATACCAAGCAATTACCATGCTAGGAAACCATGATGTGTTAATCTACGCGTTTACTTAGCCCGGCGCAACTGTGCAATGCTTTGTTCAACATACCCTGGAAACCGTAATGTTCGACTAAAGTGTTTGATCTAGGAGGTTGTACAAATTGTTACTCTAGCTCTAGGATTGGTCGCGGTCACTTGAGTCATGTTGAAAAGGCTGAAGCGTGGTCGCACAAGAACATCTCCGTATGTAGCAGTGCATAGACTGCTTCATCTTTAGAAGGAACCGCTGTTGGCCTGTTGCACCAATCTGTAGGTTTTTCCTGTATTTGATTTTTATTTGGTAAAACTGTAAGGGATGGATTTATGAAGTTCGAACCTTGGACGAACAGAAATTTGATTAGGTGTTCGGAAAAGAAGATTCAGCAGGTTGAAGCCATGGCACTGGTTTGGCATGTGAAATTATGTTTTATTGTATCTCACTAGCTCTTTACGCACTTGACAAGCATCTCGGTGGTCTACTAGCAGAACATGCGACTAGGTGTGAGGAGTTTGCTTTAAATTGCTTGCTTATGGATTACTCTCTATTATCAGTTGTTGGCATGACATGCTTTGTGGGGTATCCTGCCGCCGATACAGATAGAAGTACTACACATTTTGCATTGTTATTATTGTGTGTCCCCCTATTCCTTGTAAGTGAACTTATTGCCTTCTGGTTGTAGAGTGCTAGTGTTCTGAACTGCAATCAGTTACTAGTTCCATCGGATAATTCTTCTTTTAGTTTACATGAAAACATAGCTCCATATTGTTTGACATGCTCAACCATTATTTTCCATGCCTGTATATTGCACGAAAATCTGGATCCTTTCCTGACTGAAAACAGTTTCTTCTGATGTGAGATAGTAATATTCTTGTATCTAATGTTGTCTGCCTGTGTGCGCTCCTCCTTTGGCTGTCGCAAAACCAGGATTATTTGGAAACTGATTGTTAAGGCTGTCATGTAACATTCTGCTCCGACCCAATGATACATTCCTTCCACCTAAATACTAGCCAGATATGTGAACTTAATCATCCATGGCATTCATATGACTTTCTCGGTATTGAATTTTTGTTAGACACAATATATTCACCATGAATCATGCATGAGAAATTAACTGTATATTGTGGCTGGAACAAGAAATTGAAACTACAATTAACGAGGAAATAAAAAGTGCTTCTGAACATCGTCCATTTGAGAAGTGTGACTACAGTGCAAGGATCGCTAACGAGATTTGCTGCAAAAAGCTGGAGTACGTAATTGAGAAGATGGATGCCATGCAACTGAACATTGAGCACGGCACTAACGAAATTTAGTTAGTCTATCTAGTTGCCTGGTAGTGAAACCGTCAGTGCCAAAGCATCATGTGGCTTCCCCAACTCCATTTTCTTATGTTACAATCTTGCTATGCCTGTCGTGTGCATCCCATAACTTAATTTAGTTAGACGAATCATGTGGAGTATAAGTTGGAATATCTCCAGAAAGAAGATATATTGCAACTACGGTGGTACTACTGCTGCATATGCTGTTTGGTTCATACATATCAATGCATTACAACTATTACAGATCATTCAGTTGTGTTTCCACTTAGTTGTGCTTGAAGTTGGTAGACTCTTGCAGTGGCAGATTTGTTATAACATCCAATAAACTTATATTTACTTAGGAAATGTAATCCGTGCATGACTGTCAATACTATATATATCGCCAAGTTTTTCAGTCGGGTATGCCCAAATAGACATACCCCCCTCCCCCCCTAGTGTTGGCTTGCCATCCGGATCATTAGCTAACACCCAATCGAGCATGAGATTTGCCCCCTTGAATGTTTTGGCTATGCCATGTCATAATGTTGGGCAGAACTTTGAAGTTTGAGTCCATATGAAATGCTCTAAATGGATTGGCCATCTTGGAACTCTGGTCTTCATGCTGTTGTATGCACAATCATGCACGTAGATTTGACGGGTCTTGGGAGCCAATAGCAAGGAACTGACAGACTGGAGAGCAGAGTAATATTAAGATTTTGGTTTAAACATTTATGTCTTTTACTCATACTGGAAGCTGCAAGTGTCATTTGTGTCTAGACTTGAGAGTCCAGGAGGTTGCACACGGTGCATAGATTGCTTCATCTTGAGAATGAACCGCAAGTTTATGCTGATTTGATCTTGATGCATGTGAAGTTGTTGAGGCTTGCTGACTGCTGTTGTCTTCGGGTGCACCAGTTGGCGACGGGATGCGTGTCTCCCGCTCAAGTGACACTGCCCAAGGTGCGAGTAGTGCCAGTGGGACGGGGACGTGACCGCAACGCAGATCAAGAGGGAGGGAGGATTCCAGCCGGCCGGGTGGGGCGCAGTGCCGACTGCCGACCGACGACTCCGGTCCAGCATCACGGCGACGATGGAACTCGGCGGTCCCCGTCGCCCTGAGACCTCCCGATTTTTCGCATGACCACCTCGGAGCCAGCCATGATTGGTTTCGCTAATGATCACAGACACTGATAACCCCAGCCAGCCCCGTGGATTGATCATGGATGGTCAATGGTGGTACGGGGGAGGGACCAACGGTCAAGGCGATGGGAAAAAAACGGGGTTAAGATGAAGGTGATCGCACAAGTGGGCTGGTGCGCCTGTCTCCCTTTCCCCTGCAAGACAAGAAAGACCATGCAGTGGTAGAGGCTGCGGCAGCTACCCGTCCGTCCATCATCGTGGTCTCGTGGGGGCGCACCACCGGCGCAGCCATCGCCATCGCCATCGCCATCGCAAGCCCATTGGACCACTTCCTTGTGTCCCTCCGCCTGTCTCCTCCCGCCCTTCATCATCGGGCCTTTCTCCGGCTGCATCATCATGTCCATGGCTGGCTTGGACTCGTATCGCGCCTGACCTGACGGTGTCCTCTTCTTCGGAGAAACCACCGGTTTCATCATCGTGCCTGTCTCAATTTGACACGGGCACAATGCAGCGTCTTCCGACGGAGTTCAACAATGAGACTACCACCGTCTTCTCCATCGTCAAGAAGAAGAACGAAGGACGAAAGATCTTAGCGTTAATTTGTCATGCAGTTGAGTCCATATGTTTACTATATGTAAACATGCAGGCTTCTCATTTCTTGCATGGAACATGCGGATACGGTCATACGGAGTAGTGTCATGGTAGCATTAGCATCACATGTCTTCATCCTGGCCAGGCTGGCTTCTTCCTATAGCTAAGTTAAATCACGCACGCACGCACGGTCAAGAGCACGATCGATTGGGGCGGCAGAATTCCATTCCGAACCCGGTTGGGCGCGGCAGGGCCAGGGGAGACATGGCCGGCCGCGCTCCAAAAACCACCACCATGGGCCAAGACGAGTCCGGTCGGGGATTCACTGGTCAATCACTGGGTCTCTCCCTCCATGCATGGCTCCATTATTTCGTCGCTCTGCTCGCCGGTCGCCACACCGCACTCACCAGCGACCTGCACCGCGCCGTGGTCCTCTCCTTCTCCTCTCGGCGTAGTGGGGTGACAGAGACAAAGACAAGAGCAGTGTTCCATTTCTATCCTCCAGTAAAAAACCTGCAGCCGAGACAGCAAAGAGCTATGGAGCTGTGCGTTTCAGCAGTTGCACCGCAACTGCAAGGCTCTGCTGGTTTTGCAGTCCAAGTTGCGGCAAGATCATCACGCGGCCTAGCCCTCCATAACGACGTGCCACTCACGGCCTTCTGGTTTATGGATGGCGTTCTGAGTGGATGGAAATCACTCCTAGAACCTAGCAACTCATGCATGCGATCGCCATCCAGACCAAGCAGCATCACCGTAATTCTGCACATAGGTTTTCTGTTGAAGTCTGGAGTGTGCATGTGGTGTTGGGTTCCATTGCCCTTGACTGTTGTGGTAAAGCTGACACGGGACCTATAGGCAAAAGCGGCCGGGCCGGGGACCGGCGGACTGTTAGAGTTTGAGTTTGAGATAGA
>CBMN011745367.1:0-16129 GCA_000582825.1 Hordeum pubiflorum | reverse complement strand
CCATGGCATCTGCCGTCACAAAACGACGACATTATATTTCGAAATAGATGGAGTAAACAAATTATGAAAACAAAACAATATCAACGACGCGGCAAAGCGCGCCCAAACCTTCTAGTTAATTATCAAATTGCCTCAACTTACAATCCTATACATGAAAGTCCCGATCAAACTGGGCCTAAAGAAAACAAGGCTAGAGTCAATCTTTCACAGCTCAAAAGTCGGCACTTGAGTAGGACCCCGAGTTGCCTGGTACAACGCGCGTCGCGCAATACTCCGGTAAGGATCTTCGTTCCTCTTCCTCTTGAGGTAAGATATTACATTCTCCACTTCCGATTCGATTTGCAAATATAAGTCATTTGCCTTCTTCCTATCTGTCAGCACATTGTCCATTCCTTCCATGTCGATTGGCTTGCCGAACAGGAAGTATAGCCGACCTGGTACTTTTGGGAGGACAGCAGGTAGATGCAAGACTTGATTCCCATCATCTCCTTTCACAGTGTCCCTGCAATCAAGCGTGCACACAGTGGGTGACCAAGGTTTTTGTTCCTTGGATAACGTAGGTGAAAGTGTTTTGAATGCTTCTTTATTGAAGGAAAACGAAAACGGACAAGGATAATAGAAATCTGACCTTATTATTCCCGTAAAATCTTCGTTGAATGATTTTATCTCGTCTTTGAGATAGGGTATGTTCTTTTGATCATTGTAGTCCAGAACTATCTGCAGACGGTACAAAGAATGCATAAGTTCTTTTTTTTTCAAAAAATATGAATGGTAGAATGCATAAGTATACTCTGTAAATAAGAAGATACACAACATAACCACTTATGCTGCTTTAAAAATATGGAATGTAACTTTTACTATAACATGTAAATCATGTTGCTTCAGATAACTCGGCATACAAAGGCACATAAAACTAACCTCCGTAAAGTCATCTTCCCCCACACAACCAAATGGTATAACGGTAACGCCAAACCGTGCTGCCATTCTTACAAATTCTTGTTGATCTGGCCAAAATAATTTGTATACCTCGCCCTGCAAGGTACGACAGAATTAGCATAGCAGACCTTAGAGAACGCAATTTCCGTACAACAAAATGTAAACTTCAAGGACACCTTCCTATGTAGAGCTTCCCGCACACCACCTGGATATAGAAGAACAAATTCATTTCTCTCGAACAACTTGTACATGTTGATCGGACTGACTGGAACTGCGCCGTACGTAGAGAACCAATCAAACAGTGACAACTCCTGACGTAGTGTCTCATAATTTCCAACAAAAAATACTTGATGGGCCGTTGTTCTGATAATTGTTTTTTTCTCTCTCAGGAACCCTTCAATCAGTGCAGGCACCTCCATGGCCAAGAGTTGATGATAGCCCACAAACAAGACAGGACCTTTGTCAGGAACACCGGCAAGGCCACGAACAATATTTCCATTTTTCAATGTAGAGAGCGTAACTGGGCTCAATAACTGATTAAACAGTCTGCAAAAATTTGAGCTTCCTACTTATGACTCCAATCATCCTTATATAACAGTATGCAAAAGTTGAATTGGTGTTAGATAATCAATACATACTTGAAATCTTCGCCAAATGTTCTCTTGAATTCACTTAATGTAGGTGAGAGGAAATCGTTCACGGGGTCCCGTTGTCTACCACGACGGTACATGTTTACTCCTTTAATGACAGTTAGCAAATGGAAGCCATCCTCCTGTCAAAGTGCCACAAAAAAAATCAGAATTCTTCTATTACACAATCCCACAGATTAAATAAGTGTACACTGCTCAACCGAGTAAGTGAAAACATGGAAATGCTTGTAAATAATGTACGAGAAGAATGGTGATCATGATAGTCTGTACCATGAGTAGTCTATCACCCCGGTTCCTAAAGTATCGAAGTTTGCAATTTTTCAGTGTCTTAAACAGTCGGTCTGCTTCTCCACTTGGCGGCAGATTCTCAATGCCACTAAATCCAAATATATTTATAGTGGGAGATCAAATTTGTAAGACTATACCTCACCTGAGCTACCAAATGTGTGAAGCTGTTAAATAGAGATACCTTGCCAGAAGTAGTACTTCTGCTTGTACCGCATGAAGTTGAGAGTTGGCATAGTTTGCACCTGACTTGAGAAGCTTAAGTTTCCACACGAGAGTGCCCATTTGTATTATATCTCCTAGTTCCTGATAAACACCAAGCATCAAGTCTGACAAGATAATATTATGATCTACTTGTGTTTTTTTCAGCAATGATCTAGTAAGTTTGTCTTGTAAAAACATAAGAAAGTAGTATAATTGATGACCATGCCGATGTTCTTGGGTGATAAATAATGTTGTAAGAGGCTACAATATTTTTCTTATAATAAATAAAATATATTAATTTTCCATAAATTTCAAATTGTATTTGTGCAAGACTAATGGATTGATAAAAAAAAACTAAAAAGAAGTGATAAACTGAAAACTTACTGAAACTAAAGGTAGCATTGAAGTGAGGCTATTTGAAAACTCTTGTAGAGTTTCTTGAGGGGAAAGACCGTTCTGAACGCTAACCATAGCCACATTAAGAGGGTTACCTATTTCGCCACACACAAAAACATTTTGAGGAACACTAATTTCCCGAAGACACTGAAGTAGATATAATTAAGAGAAATTATTATATTTAACACCAAAGAAGAATATAATGAGAACTGAGGTTGCTCCTATGCCAATGAATAAAGTTTTCTTCCTGAAGATATAGAAACTGATTTTTTTTTGGCACAATTACAATTCATATACATGACTCGTATTCCTCGCATTTAGTGTGTATCATATGCTTAGTTCACGAACTGACTACTCATACAAGTGCTCTAAATAGATATGTACTCCCTCCGTCCCAAAATAAGTGTCTCAACTCTAGTACAACTTTGTACTAAAGTTAGTATAAAGTTGAGACACTTATTTTGGAACAGAGAGGATATGATAGTTGGGCAAAGATGCAGAACAAACATACTAGCTTTGAGCCTGTTTGTATTTACTGGATTCACTGAGAAAAGAAGCCTTTTAAGTTTTTGCATGATTTTTTTGGCAAAATTTTGATAATGAATTATAAAAATCAGGTTGTTTGCATCCTACTGGTGCAGATGATGGGAAGAAAAATAATAAACAAAAAGTGAAATGAATATTATCTTGAAATAAACCATCTTCAAGGGAAATTATGTCGAAATCATTATGGTAGACTGAATTGTTAAGATATACATGTAGCCAGGGTCCAAAATAGTCACCACACTTAAACTATGGTGACTTACTTTACATATAGAGGTGTAATTGACAAGTTATGAGAAATATACCAATTAAATATCTGAGAAGGTGGGGATGTACAACTGGAAGGTTGCTTGGCACCGCTTCCAAAAGAGGCAATACTGCCTGCAACGAAGTTTTTGCTGATGATGTTGCTGAAAAATCAAATTTATACTATAATATTCTAAAACCAGTAGTGTAAGAGCCAAATCGATATTTGGATCACAAGATGGAAGTAGATATTAACATATAGGTAAGTTTGTTTCACCTACCTGGATTTACTAGTGTAAGAACCAAATCGATTTCTGGATTGCGAGCTGCAATTGAAATTGCCAGGCATCCACCAAAAGAATCTCCAATAATATATATTGGTCTGCTTGGTGACAAAGCACTCTCAAATTTGACATATTCTTCCACAATTTGTAACAATCCTGTATAAGTTACAATTAAGCAGCTGTCAAGCTTGCAAACTTGGTTCAGGTTAAAAGGTATTAAATTTAAGTAGTTCCAGGTAACAACTGTGATTATATACAGTGAATCCTGGTAGCCATTAATGCAGTGATAATAAACATAAGAAAATGCGTGCATATCTTTTCTCAAATAGGATAATCCAGACTTGAATCAAACAATCACCACAACCATGTGCTCTTACACATAGGACACAATTGTCTCTCTGTTTAAGTTTTGTCCATTTTAGGTCTTTCTGTAGCAAGTAAAGATGGTCAAGTGCTTGTGAGGGTATAGAGTCTATAGACATGCCGAGCTAGTGCAAATAATAATATCTGAAACATTCATTTATCCTTACCTTCAAATGAAGTACGGTCATTTAATGGTATATGGAAACAGCAAACCTCAAATACTCTGCATAAAAAGAAGATGAAAAAATAAATTAGAACCTGGAAATGGGTTTAGTTCAAACAAGCAAGATATGACACATGATTAATTATGCACTGCAACTTTGTGCCAGTAAAATTTCTAACATAAAGCAATAATATTTTCCAAATTCAGATTTACTGTCCATTTGCACCTTAATTTGAGTCACTCTTTTGTATGGCATGAGTCAAGCTAAGTAAACAATAATATGGTATTTCTCAACAACAAAAAAACATGATAAAACACATATAATTGGTTGTCCGTTAAAGAAATATATACTCACTTGCCCAAAGATTTGTGGTGCAAAATGAGCTCCATTCCAACACCATCTGTTCCTGCAGTTCAGACAATTCCAGCGACAGCATCAGGCTTCCAGCAGAGGAAAGGCACACCATCGATTTTGCTTGCAAGAACGACCGACCAACCTGGCAAGAAGAGCAGCAGCGGCGCCCTGTCCACAACCGGCCGGCCGCACTCCAGTGGGCAGAACCACCGCGGCGGGCCGGCGTCGTCCTTGGGCATGGCCCTCACCGCCTCCCAGTAGTCCTTCATGGTGACGCTCCCGAACCCGTCGTCATAAAGGACCTCCAACCGCGACTCCTCCGCGGCCTGCTTCTTCTTCCTCCTCCTGTTGTTGCCACCGCCCGGCAGCTCACTCCCGCTCGTCGCACCGACCGAGCTCGGACGGCGGAGGCACAACCGGGCATGATGCCGTCTGAGATAGCCGCCGCCGACGCACGGGTTCACGCCGAACGGGCGTAGCATGGTGTGCGGCACCATGGACATGGCGAGAGGTTGATATTATTAACACCGGAGTCAGAGATGGCAGCCGCCACGAACACGCTCGGACGAGCTCCGGCAGAGGGATAGTCACGGATGATTCCGCTTCCACATATGGCCTGGTGGCTGATGCTGTGTGTCCCGCGCTGACGCAGTGGGCGGCTCTCGTGAGCACACCTCCGACGCAACGGCGTGGGAGCCGTTGACTGTCAGCGGCCGGCGACGACTTACTATGGTGGAGAATTTGTTTCCTGCTCTCCAAAGTAAGCGACGGGAGGGAAGAGATAAAGGGTGGGAGAAGCAACGAGAAGAGGACAACTAAGCAATGATGAATGGCTACGGTATGTTCCTCTCCCCACCATTAAAACTCCCTGATTTATTAAAAAAAAGAGACACATTAATTTATTAACTATTTATTTTTATTTTTTGTGATAAAAACAGAGACAGGGTCTACATGATCATTTGTACGGTAAAATGTTAATCATGTGTATGAAAATGTTTATACACTCTAAAAATATGTTTGTGTAAATAAAAAAATGTTAATCATGTTCAAAAATATTTGTACAGAAAATGATTCATGTGTGCAAAAAATGTAATCATGTGTACGACTGTTTTTCATGCACGCAACAAATATACAAAACTGAAACAAAGAAAAGTAGAACATGTTAATCATTTCTAAATAAAAAAATGTTAATAATGTGTACGACAAAAGTTTATTGGTAAAAAAATGTTTGTGTAAATCTAAGAACAATGTAATATGTTCAAAAAATATACATCAGTATTCGAAAAAATATTACCGTGTATTCAAAAAAGTGTCCAAAATATAATTTTTTTAAATGTACTTCATGCGTTTGAAAAATGTCTAATGTGTAATAGAAAAATATTTCATGTTTTCTCTAAAATTGTACATTGTATACCGAGAAAAAGCATACATGACTTCAAAAAGGAAACTAACCAAAAAGAAAAGCTATAAAAATCAAAGAAACCAGGAAAAAACAAAAATCAAAAGTCAAATACCCAAAAAGAGACAAAAAAAAGGCGAGGAAACAAATTCCTAATAGACATGTGTTAAAAAAATATAAATAAAAAAACCAACAAATAGACAGAAAAACCAGGTCTCTCAACAACGTAACAAAAAAGAAGCAAAAGGGAAACTGAAGGAACGGAGAAGAAATAAGAAAACCGGAAAGAACACCAAAGAAAACGAGGGTCAAAACAAAGAAAAGAAAAAGTATAACGAAGAAGAAAAAAACAGAGAAAAACAAAACAAAAACTAAAATGATAAGAAGCCGATCAGAAAAACAAGGGAAGCAAAGTAGGCATGTGTTCAAACGAAAGAAAACCGATAAAATGCTGACAAAGAAACCAACCAAAACAAAGAAAACCAAAAAAGAAACAAGAAAACCCAAAAGTAAAAATGCAAAGAAACAAAATGAAAAAACCAATGACGAAAACAAAAGTAAAAAAGAAAAGAAAAGCAATCAAAAAAGGAATAAAAAAGAAAACAAAACCGAAAAAAAACTGAATAAAATGATCGAGCGAACCGATCGAGCCAGAGACAGCCAGCGTGCGAGCGAATGCGTGAAAACGGGCCGGGCCAGTTCTATAGCGCGTGTAGGCGACCCCCCTAAACTTTATTCATTTTTAAATAAATTTTCATGTAAATTTTGACTAAACTTTATTCATTTTTAAATAAATTTTCATGTAAATTTTTATAAGTATTCAAGTATTTAAAGAGGTGTCTTTATATTTCAAAAGAAAATGCATTCGTCTGTTTAAAAATATATTCCCGGATATAACCAGGTGTTCATTAAATTTAAAATGATCATGTAATTTTAAAAGTGATCTACTTTAAAAAAAAATCTAGTTTCACGTATTTTAGAAATATTATTATAATTTATAATTTTTTCATGCGTAAAAATGTCCATGTAATTTTTTAAACCTTTCATGTATTTAAAAAAATATTCATGTAATTTAAAACATGTTCACGCCTTTAAGAATAGTATTCATGCAATTTTAAAAAGTGTGCATACATTTTTATAAAAGTATCATGTGATTAAAAAAAGTGTTCTTTCTAAAAGATGTTTGCTGATTTTAATAAACTTTCACATATTTTATTAAATATTCTTGCTTTATCAAGAAATTATATATTTACTCTGAAACAAAACAAATTGAAAAGGAAATATAAAATTCAAATAAAAAGGAAAAAGATGAAAATAAACACAAGAGGAATGAAAAAAAGTCAAAAACATAAAAGGAAAAAATTGAGAAAATCACGAAAATCGCAACTCGGGTTGGCCCGTGTAGAGCGGCACGTGAGAGGTCCGCTAAAGTGACATATAAAAATTGCGGAGAGAAGTAAAGCAACTAGAGAAATTTGATTTAAAACGGAGCTCGAACGTCCTCACATTCACGTAAATAATTAAAGAAGAAAGTTTTAAAAATCTTAACAATGAACATGAATATGTGGTTTAACAGTATGTTATTTTTGAAGAAAAAAGAAAGAAATGTGTAGTGGTCTGGAAAGAACAACGGAAATAAGTGGGCCAAAAAGTCTATTTAAGCACCCTTTTTTTGTCTAAACACCACAGGTGAAGTCAAGCAACTCGAGCATCATGTGGAGCAACACATCGAGAGCCCCATCCGTCTGCTTCATGTCACACAGACACTTGGTTGGGTTGTTGAAGGCGACAATGCTTGATGCGATGTATGTCTTTAGGAGGCACCCGAAGAAGGCAAACCCTAGGTTTGGACGGTGCGAGCGACATGATCAGTCAATTAGTATGCCATAGGTGTAAATAATGACAAGTATCACCAAGCAACGTGTAGATGGTCTTGGTGCAGAAACAGAGGTGTCTCGGTCGAGATTTAGTTGTTGTGGGACGTGGGCGAGAGATCCGATGGCTAGGGCTAGAGGTGTATATATAGCAGGCCTCCACATGTCTTCTCCGTGGATCCACCTCCTCCCTATGATCCAAGGGATCTAGAGGAGTCCCAACCTATCACAATACCTTCCTTGATGTCCAAGAATCCCATAGGGACAAACAAGGATGAAATCGATGAAGAGTCGCAAAATTTACAACGAAATCTGCAGACAGGATCACGCGGTATGATCGCTGGTACGACTGTCAACCCACCCACCGGCTTCTCTTCTCGAACCTGTAGTGTTTCGTATTTTGGTCCCTATTTCCTCATACGAATTCCGATTTGGGCATTCTTGTGCTCGTCGGATTCACACGTGATAAGCCTGATGACCCACAAGTATAGGGGATAAATCGTAGTCCTTTTGATAAGTACAAGGGCCGAACCCAACGAGGAGCCGAAGGAATTGACAAGTAGTTTTCAGCAAGGTTTCACTCCCAAGTGTTGTCAACATAGTTTAGATAGATAGATTGGTAGCTAGAAAATTTGTAACAAAGTAGGAAGTAACAAGTAAGTAGGTGCAGGAAGTGGCGTAGTCCTTATTTATGCTAAGGACAAGCCGGAGGTATTTCTCATAATGGTTGAAATGCTCTTGAGGATACACGGGAGTCTCGTCAAGTTACTTGCACCACGATTCATTAAGTTGCCACTCATTGCTTTGATAAGTGTTGTGTGGGTGGACCGGAACTAAGAAATTGTCCTAACTTAAACAAATGCCTACTTATGATTATACCCTCCATGCAAGCATCGACAACTACAAGAGAAGTGATTAAGATAAATCTAACCATAGCATTAAATAGTTGGATCCAAAACAGCCTCTCACGGAACAATTCATAAACTGGGGTTTGGGTTTCTGTCACTCCCACAACCCAGCATCTAAAAAATAATTTCACAATGCATTCCCCTAGGCCCAAAGATGATGAAGTGTTGTGTAGTTGACGTTCACATAACACCACTAGAGGAAGAACAACACAACGTATCATCAAAATATTGAATGATAACCAACTTCACATGATTACTAGCAACAAAATTTCTTCCATGTCCTCAAGAACAAATGTAACTACTCCCAACTCATCATATGGATCATGATCAGTGGGTATAAATATATGATTAACAATCTAGACATAACAATCTTTCAACAGTAATTCTCCTAAGCATCAACTACAAGATGTAATCAACACATACAAGTACCCCCAGGTATCAATCTAAGGTTTCATACAAAGAAAGAATTAGGGTTTGAAGATGAGATGGTGATGGTGAAGAAGTTGATGAATATGATGATCCCCACAAAGATTGACTGTTGGTGATGATGAAGGCTTTGATTTCCCCCTCCCGGAGGGAAGTTTCCCTGGCAGAATCGCTCTGCCAAAGAGAAAAGGTGCTCCGCCAAAGTCCCGCCTCGCAGACGGCGGTGGAAAGTCTCGAGGATTTTCTATATTTTTTCTAAGGCATTTCTGATTTTATAGCCAAAGAACATCGGGAGAGGAGCCTCTAGGGCACACACACACACACACCCAGGTGGCGCCACCAAACCATGTGGCGGCCTGGTGGGTCCCCTCTGGTAATTCTTTGCTCCATAAATCTTTATATAATCCAAAATAATTCTTCAAAAATCCAGGTTGTATTTTGGGCTCCTGAGAATTGCTTTTTCTTCAGTTATATGTTAGGTCCTAATTTCCACTTGTCCGACAATCCCCCTCTCTTTGTATTCCTTGCATTTTATAAGAGAGAAAAGACATTAGAATTGTATGATATTCTGAAATATATCACTGAAATAGGAAAAATTATAGTAGTAAATAATGATGCAAAATGAATTTATCAGAGCCCGACAACCTTCTGGTATTAGATCTTCAATTTGGGCTCTTTGGGAAATCCTATTTTGTCGAACTCTCCAAAAGGCCTTAATTTAGTGCCCGTAACTTCTCTAGATTGGTCCCAACTTGGTTCCTTTCATCATGATAACTCCATGGGAGCTCGAACTCACATATACACAACAAAACCAAGGGAAAATAACAAAACTAATAAAAAAACTAAAGACTATGCAATGATCACAATAAATTGCACGGAGACCAAAAATCATGCATTATGGGCATGAAAGTGGCTCGATGAATCATGATATGAGAGATTTTTATGCACCAAATGAGTTCGAAAACACTATATAAAATCTACTCATCAAAAGGGCAAAGCCATCGCTACACGCAGCGAAGCGTGGCACATCTCCAAGGATGGCAAAAAGCCTTGAGTATGCACTCTGGTACTTGGACGGGTTGGCACAACAATTCTTTGAATAGCTGATACATGAGCTCGACCATAGCATTCCCGAGCCCAAATGATCTTTGAAATCGTTCAACAACTGGTATGCGCAGGGGGATACGGATTTGGAGGAAGAGCTGGGTCAGAGGCGTGACATTGCAGCCAACTCAGATGCCCCATTCCTTCCTGCCACAATGTGAGCATTGTCCTCCCATGTTGGCACCGCAACGACCAACCACCAACGAGAACCCTAAAGGGATGACGCATGGAGATTATACCAGATTCAGAAATCCAGCTCGCAAATCACATACTTCTATTGATTACCAGAATTGAATGGCCAAACATCATAGGTAAACATCAATAAACACAAAAGGAAAAAAAATACAGTCTCAAGATGTTTCGATATTGGAGAATCTGCTGACGCATGTACAAACGCGTCACAGTTGTCACGAAGCACCGTTGTGCACTCTGATGACACATGCCCTTCCTTTGAGGTTCAACGGAAACATTTGAACTTATCCTTCTTCAAAGTTAACTTTGAAGGCTCAACTTACAATTAAACATGAAAGTCCCAACCCAGTTAGCCTAAACAAAACAAGTCCCAAACCAATCTTTCATGGTTCAAAAGTCGGCACATGAGCAGAAGGACCCCAAGTTGCTTGGTACAACGTACGCCATGCAATACTCCGGTAAGGATCTTCGTTTCTCTTCCTCTTCAAGTAAGACATTGCATTCTCCACTTCCGATTTGATTTGAAAATATACTTCATTTGCCCTCTTCCTATCTGTCAACATATTTTCCATTCCTTTTATCTCGATTGGCTTGCTGAATAGGAAATATAGCCGACCTGGTAATTTTGGAAGAACAATAGGCAGATGCAAGACTTGATTCCCGTCCTCTCCTTTCACAGTGTCCCTGAACCACACAGAGAAGGTGACCAAAGTTTTTATTTCTTAGATAATGGAGATGGCGTGGCATTAAAGGTTTAGTTTGGGTAAGTGACTTTCTAAGAAAATTCTTTATTGTTTCATATCAAAACAAACATGGACAGTGATAATATAAATCTAACCTTATTCCTGTAAAATCTTTGTTGAAAGACTTTATCTCATCTTTGATATACGGTATGTTCTTTTGATCATTGTAGTCCACAACTATCTGCACAAGGTACAAAGAATGCATAACTAGACTCTACGGGGCAAGAAGATAAGCAAAATACTAAGTCCACTTTTAATGTGTCTTTCACGCTTCCTTCTTTAATATATGATACACACACTAGTGTGTATTCAAGAAAAATAAGCAAAGTACTATTTATTCTAGCAAAAAATTATGGAATATAACTTCTACTACAATATGTAAATCTTGTTGCTTGATATGTTTCGGATTACAAAGGCACATAAAGCTAACCTCCAGAAAGTCGTCTTCTCCCACACAACCAAATGGTATGACGGTAACTCCAAACCGTGCTGCCATTCTTACAAATTCAGTTTGATCTGGCCAAAACAATTTGTATGCTTCGCCCTGCCAGGAACAACAGAATAAGCATAGCAGAATGTAGAACGTACATGCAATGTTTTAGAACAAAATGTCCTTGTTCAAGCACACCTTCCTATGTAGAGCTTCCCTCACACCTCCTGGATAGAGGAGGACAAACTCATTTCTCTCAAACAATTTGTATGTATTGATCGGACTGACTGGAACCGCGCCGTAAATAGAGGCAAAATCAAACAGAGACAATTCCTGTCGTAATGTCTCATAATTTCCAGTAAAAAATACTTGATGGGCCACTGTTCGGACAATTGTTTTTTTCTCCCTCAAGAACCCTTCAATTAGTGCAGCCCACTCCATGCCCATTAGTTGGTGATAGCCCACGAATAGGACAGGACCTTTGTTAGGAACACCGGCAAGGCCATGGACAATTTTTCCATTTTTCATTGTAGAGAGCATGACTGGGCTCAGTACCTGATGAAACAGTCTGCAAAAGTTTGAGCTTCGTACAAATGAGTCTAGTCATCCCTATATGATAGCATGTGAAAGTTGAATCGATCTTATATGCTAAATACGTACTTGAAATCTTCACCAAATGTTCTGTTGAATTCACTTAATGTGGGTGAGAGGAAATCGTTCACAGAGTCGCATTGTCTACCACGACGATACATTTTTACTCCTTTTATGACAGTTAGAAGGTTGAAGCCATCCTCCTGTCGAAGTGCCACAATATTTCAGAAATCTTCTACTGTATTAGACAATACCAAAGTTAAACTTAGTGTACACTACTCAACCAACTAAGTGAAAACATGGAAATGCTGGGAACTAATTTAAGAGAAAAAAAATGTTGAGCATGATAGTTTGTACCATGAGTAGTCTGTCACCCCGGTTCCTAAAGTATCGAACTTTACAAATTTTCAGTGTCTTAAACAGTCGGTCTGCTTCTCCACTTGGTGGCAGATTCCCACTCCCACTAAATCCAAATACATTTATGGTGTGAGATAAAATTTGTAAAGTTATGCCTCACCTGAGCTACAAATTTGTGGAATTGTTAAACAGAGATACCTTGCAAGAAGTAGAACTTCTCCTTGTACCATGTGAAGTTGTGAGTTGGCATAGTCTGCACCTGACTTGAGAAGATTAAGTCTCCACATGAGAGCACCCATTTGTATTATATCTTCTAGTTCCTGAGAAATAATAAGCATCAATACAGGACAATATCACTATCTACGGGTGCTTTTTTTTTTACAACAATAATCTACTTTTCTTAGTAAGTTTGTCATGTGAGAACATTAGAAAGTATAATAATTAATGACCCTCGAGGTGCTCTTAATTGATAAATAATGTTGTTAAAAGCTACAAAATGTCTCTCCGAATGTATAAAATTTGAATTTCCACAAATTTCAATTCTTATTTGTGCATGTGTAATGGAAAGGTTAAAATATTATAAAAGAAATGATAAATTGATAACTTACGGAAACTAGAGGTAGCATTGAGGTGAGTTTGTTTGAAAATTCTTGTAGAGTCTCTCGTGGAGAAAGACTATTCTCAACGCTAACCATAGCCATATTAAGAGGGTTACCTATTTTGCAACATCAAAAACAGTTTGAGGAGCACTGACACATAATTAAGAGAAATTCTTAGATTCACCGTCGAGAAACAATATAATAAGAATTGAAGTGGCTCATATGTCGATGACTAACCTTTTCTGCCAAAAGATATAGAAACTGATTTGTTCCAGTACCATTATGATTCATATACGTAGCTCGTATTCTTGATATTTTATTGTATGGCATATGTTTAGTTTATGAATTAGCTGGTTATGCAAGTGCTCTAACGTTGCAATATATAATAGTTGGGAAAATATCAGCAGAACAAGCATAACTAGCGTTGAGCCCGTTTATATTTAGGGTCCCTTATATTTATTGGGTTCTCATAGAAAAGAAACCTGCAATCAGTCTTTACAATAGATTATTTCCTGACAAAGTTTGACAGTAAGTTATAATCAAAAGCAAAAAATCTTCCTTATCCAAAATAGAAAACAATAATCAAAACATGAATCATATATCATCTTGAAATAAACCACTTTCAATGAAAAATATATGTCAAAATCTTTATGATATACTGGATTTTGAAGATATATATGTAGTCAAAGTAAAATTGTCACTACACTCCAAGTATGGAGATTTATTTTACCTATAGGGCATAATTGACAAGTTAAGAGAAATATACCCATTAAATATTTGAGAAGGTGAGGATGTATCAATGGAAGGTTGCTCGGCACCGCTTCCAAAAGAGGCAATACTGCCCGCAACGAAGCTTTTGCAGATGATGTTGCTGGAAAATCAGATTATACTATAATACCCTAAAACCAGGAGTGTAAGAACCAAATCAATATTTGGATCAGCTAAATGTTATTTCACCTACCTGGATTGACTAGTGTAAGAACCAAGTCGATTTCTGGATTGCGAGCTGCCACTGAAATTGCAAGACATCCACCAAAAGAATCCCCAATTATATATATTGGTCTGCTTGGCGACAAAGCATTCTCATGTTGGACATATTCTTCAACAATTTGTAATAACCCTGTATACATTATAATTAAGCAGGTGTCAAGCTTGCAAATGTGACGAAAGCTAAAAGAATATACTAAATTTAGCAGTATTTTAACAATTGTGATCATACAATTAATCCTCATAGTCATTAGTATTTTAACAATTGCAGTATTTTAGCAATGGTAATAAACATAAGAAATGCATAAGAGCATCTACAACCACGATAGGCAAATCTGGCCCTCAAACGCCAGCTATTCCAAACTGTCCCCCTGAAAAAACACTCGTGGATGCGCCCGGGCACGTCCGTTGGCAGTGCATGGTCACACTCAAATTTTCCTTCGCATAGCCGGACACCTCAGTTAGCAAACCCCAAATCCGTACAAACACATGCAACGCAGTAAACGTTGTAAGACAAATCCTCCGGCTACTATATCAGGACATGCCATTGGACTACCAAAATTGGGTATTTTCCATCTACATATTAGTTATGGAGAAGATTATCCACGACTGACCTTGCCCTTTCCGGCGTCTTTGTCGTCTTTCTCACGGAAGTAGCGCTCGAAAGAAAATGGATGGAGCCGGACCTGCTTGTTGTCGTCGTTGTCCTCCTTCTCCTCTTTGTGCGGTAGTCCGGCCAAGGCACGGACCGCCCGAGTTTTCTCTCGGGCAAGGGCCCGCATGTTCCTCCGCTGCCGCTTCTTTAGGATGAGAGCATGGATGGCTTCCTCCTCTCCGACAGCACACACTGCCACCCCCGTCGCCGTCATGTCAGCGCCGAGGCGGGCCTCGGCCACCCTTATCCTCTCATTCCCACAACAGGCACACCGACCCCTGTAGCACTCATACTCTGTGGACCCGAAATTGGGAGGCTACCGGACCATGATGATCCAGCCCCGGAGGATCCAAGAGCTCGTTGTGCCGACGCAATGGATTCACCCCGGATAGACCCCTTTGTCGGTCGGGCGTAGTTCTCCCGGGAGTGGTGGAGGGCAATGCGGACGGCCATAACGTCCTCCAACCTACATGGGACGACACCCTAGTCGACGGATCCAGACTGATCAAAGTCAGATCCGTTGCCCGTCATGCGGGAGAAGGACGAGATCACCGGATGGGAGCTTGGGGACAGAGTGGGCTGCAGGGTAATGGATTGGAGTGGTAGGGTTTAGTCCGGAGGGTAGATAAGAACAAATATATGTGAGGTTGGATAGGCCAGCGTGGGTCGGATCCGACATGACGGACACATCTGGTCGCGCCCGGGCCATCCCATATCCACACCAGATTTAGGCTGGATATGAGGGGTGCCGGTCAGTCCGGATATTTGAGGCCGGTTTGAACCATCCGTCTGGGATGTTTATTTTTGACATGTAAGTGACCGGCCGTTCGCCCGGACTTTTAAGGGAAGTTAGGTGTCCGACAGTAGATGCTCTAACTTTATTTTTCTCATAGGATAATCGAGCCAAGAATCAAACAATCACCACAACCACGTGCTGTACACATGGGACACAGTTGTCTCCTTGTTTAAGATTTGTCCATTTGAGGTCTTTCTATAGCAAGTAAAGACGCTCAAGTACTTACGAGGGCATATAGATGACAAACAAATGCCAACAAATAATATATGAAATATTCATCCATCTATACCTTCAAATGGTGTACGGTCATTTACTGGTATATGGAAGCAACAAACCTCAAATACTCTGCATAAAAAGAAGGTGCAAAATTATTAGAACCTAAACATGGGTTTACTTTTTTTGACATAATATCTCACCGATGTGACACCCCATCGATAATTCTACACCTACATACAGCTACGTTCCTTTTACGTAATCCTTCCTATAATTCTTCACCCCCTGTGATTTGATGTTTTTAACTGTGGGCCCTGCCCCCCTTGATTTTCTACTAACCAATTATCAGTTGCCACGATCATTACGTAAGGTGTTTACGTATCAAAATTACATAAGTGTAGCAAAGCCTCCGGTCCTTTTTACTCCGCAT
>CBMN011745364.1:0-11360 GCA_000582825.1 Hordeum pubiflorum | reverse complement strand
CGAACCACAAAGGGACCCATGATCCCATAGGTGATCGTGTGCATCGTGCCCCGACAGTCAAGTACCAAAGCACACCTCCATTAGCTAAATCAAAAGAAATTGTACCCGCATGAGCCTGCTTTGTATTGCTTACCTTTCATACCAAAATTGACTTTTTTGTCTTAACCACACGTTGATGTCGTGCACTTGATCTCTGAAATTTGTTGAGTTTATATTAACATAGTATCGATGAGGATAGCCGGGACTGAGAATTACTATGTTGAAACTAAACAAGATTATTTAGGACTGCAGAAGCAAATCTTTGTACTTTTCTAATACGAAAGTACAAAATTACTAAGGCAATCATCTAGTAGTTTATAGGAAAGGCCACAAAGGATGTACGGCCACAGTGACATCTCCCGCGAGCAGTCTTTACCCTCAGGAATTTACTCAAATAGTTGTTGCGCACAGCGGAACCTCACAATAGGAGAATAAAAATTCCACAATTATGAAGGAGGACTGATATACCTGGGGACGGTCTCGCATCCTCGCTGTCTCAGGTGGCTCTTATGTCGTTGGAAATGGTGGTGCCTGTGTGCGCCCATGTACTTGACAGCTATGGCGGTGGCCAACTGCGTTCTCTTCCTCAATGGCTGCAGCGGCGTCACTTCGAAGTCAACAGCAACCGCCTCACTGGTTGAGGCGACTCCAATGTCCTCGAAAGTGGTGTCGATAGATACAAACTATGGCCAGCCTACGATATTTCCTTGATGAAGATGAATAGTTCCCACTGAGCTTATAACCATACATACTGCAATTAACACACAAAAGGAGATTTGGATATGTATAAAGAATGACTAAATGGTCCCTCAATGCATTACAAAATGAAGTGGATGAACATACCATCTATACGTGTGTTGGTGATGTTGCTCAAAGGGGTACATTGAATGAGCCCGTGCTACCTGGGCATGGTTAACACTACCCAGAGCTACAACATTCTTTTGTTGCCAGGCGACATGGCGCTTGTCGAGTAACTCCGCTCTCTTCTCATCACACAATCTGGCATACCATGATTGACTACTTTACTTTTTAGCTTCCACACTAAGTTCGTTAGGTCCTTAAATGGGGAACGACGCCCTGACGCAAATGGATGTGCATCTGGATTCTTATTGCACATCTGCGTTTCAAAAGCACAAATGTTAAACAAATTATAGCGGATGAGTGTCAAGTTAAACTAAATATATTACAAATCAATCTGTATTTTCAATGACTTCAAGTAAACTAAAGACACTACTAATTACCTCTTTGCTATCATTCTACTTAAGCAGTAGCACTAAAAAGTGATAGTGTGTCTGAATACTCTATGGATTTACTTAAAGTTATACAACATCAAAAGCAATGCTTGAGCAGCGTTCAAGTAAATTTACATGAGCAAAAAGGACAATGCGGGCTTCTAAAATTCTCAGGCCATCTCTTGTAGTTATGCACTATAATTATGGCAAAATATGCATGCTATTTTCTTCGTGAGGTTTGGCTTATGTCTACTATAAAGTGGAGTCGCTATATGTATTAATGCACCTAAATAAAATGAGAAGCCCCAATGAAGTTTGCACCCTGCCTGTTATTTTTGGACATGCTGAATTGCAATGGTTGTGCAGTACCCAAAGTTTTAATATCAGAAGCAAAAGTCCAAGAGTTAATAAACTCTTTCATGAATCTCCCAGCTCGCCACTGTGGGTCGATGACAGGCCCTAAACAGTAGTATAACCCATAAGAGATGTGGAGATATTGTCACCATTCAACATACCATTTTACTGTCACATATCTTATTTTGTTCAGAAATCATATAGTATGAAAGTCAACATATTAAGCATGTGGATCTCAAGATAGATCCTGCAAAATTTTTATATCATACTAATTGCACATCCCCTTCATAACAATAATTGCCATGATGAACTAAACTTGTTATATGGTGCATTGACATGAAGGCTGCTAACAACTGACAAAAAAATGTTAGGCCACAAATGAAGGCTGCTGCCACATTGACATGACGCATCTGGCAACAACAAATTCCCATGAATTTCATAAACTATTGAAAGGTTGCATTCCATATCAGGGTCGAAGATGAGCCAAACCTTACGAAGATGAGCCAAAACATGAGCGATCCTCATGGCAGCAGTGTGGTAGCAGCACACAACGGCCAATCAGTGAAAAATCTATCAATTGCTGAAGTATATGCACTTTCTGAAATATATGTCAATCATGTCATCCGATACAACAAGAACACAAGGAAATAAAACAACAATGGAAGGCCATGAAATCTCTAGTCAGATTTTTTTTCAAACCCGGGAGAACTTGACTGGTCTCTTTCAATGCTGCCTCCAACTTCCTTCTATAAAACTGCAGTATAGCTTGAACCAGATTTCCTGGGAGCAAAGGACAGCTGAAAACAAATGTTTTTAGAGGCCAATAACTTGGAAAAGGAAAATTGATCAAACTTGTACAACAAGACTACTAATGTATATGTGGCCTGCAGGTTGCAGCTGCCAATGTAAATGAACATCTTTGAGAAGTGAAAACTGCTCTTTCAAAGACATGAGCTCAGGAATCCAAATGAAACCAATGTGATGCTTGTGTAGCTATTTGAGCAGATAGGTATTTCACTACGTCATCAGAGTTCTCGAAAGGTCAATAGTCAATACCCTGTTATATGAACAAAAATAATGCAATGGGCTGCAAATGTTTGAAATCGATGCCTGAGAGGGTCCTTTTCACTGATTGGATCAAATCCATAACTGGTAAACTTTTCTATTTTTTATTAACCCAGATATGGTTTTGTTCCCACTCGTGAGGTACCTATTCGTGTTTTTTTCTATAGTTTGGTGTTGTCCAAAGTTACTCGATGGTAGTGCTAAGTTCAAGTGGTCAGTCCTAATTGTGACCTGATACTAAGCTATTTGCTATGATGATATAGTTATTTTTATTTCAGTTGGATATTTTTCTGTTCAAAAGTAATCTGATAATAATTTTAGAGTCTAAAGTCCAAATAAAAACAAGAAGTGACCGAATGCTAATATGACGGCTAAGGCATGCGTATATAGAGTCTGAATCTGAAAATCTAAGCCAAGTTACCATTACCAATTAAATGGAAAGAATATATCAAGAACTATAAAGAATGAGACATTGAGGCTCCGGCGATGAGGGAGGCACAGCTATGCAAGTACTTGTGCATCAGCTGTAAGGAAAGTTTAATATATTCTCCAACAAAAATTAAACAATTATAATATATGCACAGTTATGCACCTACTTGCGCATCAACTGTAATATAACTCAGAACTCATCAATTGCATGAGTTGCATCCAGACTGGGTACATTTTACAAAGAGGGAGCGGGGAACATGAGAAGGATGGAGGGGAGCACCTCGTTGCAGGAGGGAGCGACGGGAAAACCGCATCGGCAAGCGAACCTATCCCGTCAGTGCCTTTGGGAGGAGGCCATCGGCGGACGATGGCAAAGTGGAGGATCCGCGGGCGGTGGATGGCGGTGGAGTGGAACAGCGGGCGGAGGATCGACGACGACGGAGGCCGAGTTGTGCGACGATGGACGCTGAGTTCTGTGGCGGCGACAGTGGAGGCAAAGTGGAGCAGGCGGTGGTGGGCGATTGGACCGGCGGCGGAGTGGAGGAGCGGGCCGAGGTCGTGGCAGTTTCTATTTTATAGGAGGAGCGGGTGTGCGTAGCAATATTTCTGTACGAAGGGGCGGGTACAATTAGTGGTGGCTTAATTGTGTGGCTGGTTGCGTTAAACATTGAAGGCTTTTAGGCCTTTAGATCTTATTGATGGACGGGTCTGGTGATTTGGATATGCCCCTTCTCGTGTTTTTATAGGAATAGTAGATAGATAGATAGATTAATGGAGGCTGGACTAAAGGAGTGTTAGTTAATAGAGAATGCTTCCACCCAGTGTGCCGACCGAAACCTTGGGCCAACCGCATCGCTTGCGTTCGATCCACATGGATCCAGCGTCTATAGCGCGTCCTCTTCCTAGATTTTTTTATTTTGCCCTATCTTCTTCTTCCTTCCACTACTTGACCTTCCTCATCCTTTCATCCTCCCCCCGGCGAGCACCACCGTCAAGCGACCTCAGGCGCTGCCGGTGAGTGTCGCGGCTTCTCCGGCGAGGCCACCACCGGCGGACCCCATCTGCTCCTTTTTTTTTCATCCTTCTCCGATGGCTCGTCAGACCTTTTCATCCAGCTTCCCGACGCCATAGAGATCAGAGATGGACCACGGGACGGCGGGGAAAGAGGAGGAAGCACGCCGGGGAGCTGAAACCGGTGGACGAAAAAGCTACATCCGGCTATGCAGGAGCTGCAACGGGCAGACGAAGGAGCTGCAAATGGGAGGGCGGCTAGGGTGGGTGAACCACGACCAACAGGTGAGGTTGCTGCACGAGGACCTGCCGACGATGGTGTCGTGAATGCTACAACCACGTACCACAAAAGCTACAATCAGCTTGCAAAGATGCTACAACGCGCGCACAACAGAGTTACAACCGACAGGGTGTGTCGACAAATGCTACAACCATTCACCAAAAAAGCTATAGCCACGTTTGTCGGAGCTGCAACCCGAGTTTGCCGGAGTTGTAGCCACGGTCATCCAACGAATTTTGCTACGACTGGTGTCTCATTTTGCTACATCACACAAGCCGACGTCGGGAATTTTTGCTGCAACCGGTGTCACGTCGTGCTACAACCACCACTTCAAATTGCTACAACCGCCACACGAGGAAGCTACCAACGACGAGAAAAAAGCTCCAACCAGACATACATGAAAGCTGAGGCGGGTATCGTGGAAGCTGCAATCGGCACCTGAGAAGCTACAACCGTCGATGGCAAAAGCTCCAACTGGCAAACAAAAAAGCTTCAACTGGAGGTGACAGAAGCTACGGACGGACGACGAAAGCTGCAACCGGCTATGACAAAGTTACAACCAGCATTTGCATAAGCTTCCACCATGTACGATGGTGACCACGACAACTGATGCTGCCGACAACCGTGGCGGTGACGACCTGAGGGACCCCGGTGAGCGTCGACCACTAGCGCTGCGAGCGCGAGCGATGGCGTCGTGGCCATGGAGGGCGAGAGCTATGAGGGGTGGCTTTGCTATGCTGTAGCTGTAGCAATGCATCCAGCGGCGATGGTAAAGTCGTTGGTGAGGCGACGACGAGCTGCAACGCCGATGCTGCAACGGACCGCCGTGGGAGGCAAGCACGAGCTTGTGATTTGGCGGCCTATGGCGCCCTGCAAGAGCGAGCTCGTGCTTCGGCGGCCTGCTACTGTGCGTGCCTAAGATGCAGGGGGAAGATGACACAGAAAGCAAAATTCAACGGTTGGTATTGGACATATCGAACGGCTGATACGAGGCCGGCCGAAATTTGGACGTTGCGATACACCCGTGAGACGAGATTGGATGCTTGATGTTGCCGACACGATTCGTGCAATCAAATCTGCACAGATAGTTTGACGTCCGTCCACTCGTGACGGTTAGTGTTGTTTCCAGCGTCTTCGAGGCGACTCGCTATAGTGTTTCCAGTCGGCTATGTTGTCATTTCAATCTTTGCTCAAAATCCACCAAAACCTCCAGATCTGTTCTTTTCCCCCTCAATCCCTGGCTACGCGCGTGTGATCTGATCATCTCAGCTTGTTTTCCCCTCCAGAGTTCAGAGCTTTCTCATAGGATTAGTGAAGAATCCCGGCTCACAAAATCCACAAATCTAATCCCAGCGAGAGGAGCCATGAATTCCTCGCGAGAGCGGAGGGTTGTAGTGTGTTACTACCAGCGAGCGCATCGGCAGTGACCGGCGGCTCCTGGTGGGGCGGCTCTGTCCCGGAGCTGCAAGGCGAGGTGGAGGTAGTTGAGGGCGGCTGGTAGGAGGACTTCGGTCGGATCTGTGGGTGCGGCCAGCATGGGCGACGAGAAGGCTCCTCAAGTCGACGGAGTAGAAGGAAGATTAAGGAACCTAATGCTCTCAGACGCAGAAAAGAAAAGCATCAAGATTGGGAAGAAATAGGTTTGCTCCTCGGAGGTGAGTAAGCTTCAGGCAGTGGGTAAGCTCCTGTCCGAAAGACCACCAAAAGCAGAGTATTTGGGAAGAGCTTTAAGAGGTGCTTGGTGCCCTTTTTCTATAGTAGATTGCAAAGGCTTGGGTAAAAACCGTTTCTTGTTTCTGTTTTATGATGAAGCGAGTAAGAGAAAAGCATTAAGGGATGGACCTTGGGTGTTTAACAAAGATTTATTGGTGATGGAGGATTTTGTGCCAAGCAAAACAATTGATGATTATGAATTTAAATCGATTCCTATATGGGTGAGAGCATATGGCATCCCAATGGGAGTGATGAGCACAGAAACATGGGAGCTAGTAGGAGATCAAATTGGCAAATTTTTGGATGTTGACTTAGATGATAATGGAACGGCATTGGGATTATTCATGCGGATCAAAGTGAAGATGGATATAATAGTCCCTATTATGAGGTTCATAACCTTAGAAATAGAAGAAGAACAGGAAGAGGACCAGGGGAAAATCTGTGAGGAAATGTTGGGAGTTGAAGATAGGGAGAAGAACAGTAAGGAGAAAATTGTCTCCTTTGAATATGAGCACCTCCCAGATTTTTGTTACAACTGTGGTATCATTGGTCATACAGAAAGGGCTTGCCCATCAAGGACGAGGAGAGAAGGCGATAGACAATTTGGGCCTTGGTTGCGCGCAATTATATACAGTGGAAGCTCCAGTGATGGAAGTAGTAGAAGCTCAAGTGAACGTGGAGAATTTTAGACCACACACAACACGGGCAGTAAGGGGAGTAAACAAGGAAGTGATGGTCCATCCTGGAGGAAGAGCCTACCAGCGGGAACAATTGAAGACAAATCAGGAAGGGGAGGAGAAGAAAAAGAAGTCATAAGCCCTCTAAAGTCAACTAAAGATGATATGAATGGGGTTGTGAAAGGCAAGGAGTTGGTGTTCAGGGAAGACACGCAGTCATGGGAGAAAAGGAATGCAAATATAAAACCTAGTCCTTGCCAAAAGACTGCACACCCCATGGACTCTGATTTAGTGACAAAGGAAAATAAAGTGCCGAAAGTTAGCCCAGTGGGAATGAAAATTAGTCAGGAAGAAAAGGAGAAGGAGCAGCGAAAGGAAGAGGAACATAACAATAAAGAAAAAAGGGGAATCATGTCAGGTAAAAGCCAGAAGCTTGGCACTTTCAAGCGGCATGAGAGAAGTAAAGAGAAGCACCAACAAGATCAGTATAGTGAGACTGTACTGAAGAAGAGAAATGCTGATCTTATGGATGTAGACTTGGAGGCAGAGATATAGAAAAAAGCCAGGATGGAAATTGATGGTGAGGTTGATGCGGTTAAGGAGAAGGAAGGAAACACAAAGTCAGAAGTAGAGAACGCTGGGCTGCAAGGACAACCCGTCGAATCAAAATGAAAATAACAGTTTGGAACTGCCGGGGACTGGGGAATGGCCCGACAGTTCGAGGACTTCTGGATCTCCAGAAGCGGGAGGACCCCGATATCCTCTTCTTGTCTGAAACCAAAATGGACGAGAGGGGAATGAAGTGGATCAAGTATGGTTTAGGCATGTCAAATATGGTGGTTAGAAGATGTGAATGCAAAAGTGGAGGGTTGGCTTTATTGTGGAAAAGGCATGTGAATATTGAGCTTCGTAACTATTCACGTTATCACATTGATGTGAAAGTTGTGGAGCAAGATGGTTTCAAATGGCGTTTCACGGGCATATATGGAGAGCCTGCAACCAATAAGAGAGACATAATATTGAAGCTGCTGAGAATTCTGAATAAACAATGCAACCTTCCATGGATGTGCGTCGGTGACTTTAATGAGGTTCTCTATAGCCATGAGAAGAAGGGAGGGCCGGCATGGGCCCCAGCTAAGATTGAGAAGTTCCAAATGGCACTGTCAGACCGTGGGCTTCGTGATCTTGGATATATGGGCGACAAGTATACTTGGAGAAATCACAGCTATGATGCAAAGAGATATGTGAAGGAAAAGCTTGATAGAGCTGTGGGATCTCGAAGTTGGTGTGTAAGGTTTCCTTACTACAAGGTCTTAAATGGAGACCCAAGACATTCAGATCATCGACATATCATTATAATACTAGAAGGGGTAGATAGAACATTGAGACAATACAAAGGAAATAATGGTTTCAGGTTCGAAGCAAAATGGCTCCAGGAAGAAAGTTGTGAGGAAGTGGTTAAAAATGCTTGGTCCACTGCGAGAATACGAGGTGAATGTGAACTATCCCAAAGGTTGAGAAGGATAGCAGGGGACCTTCAAGACTGGGATACAAATGTTCTAGGAGATCTTGAGAAAAAGAATTAAAACAATTAAAGAGGAGTTGGAGCAAGTCAGAAGAGCACCTATTGAACAAAACTATGTATCCCGTGAACACTTCCTGAGAGAAAAACTAGAGAGGCTAGAACATCAAAAAGATATGTTCTGGAGGCAAAGAGCTCACGTCAAGTGGCTACAATCAGGTGACAAAAACACAACATTTTTTCATGCATTTGCCTCCAATCAGGAGGAGAAGGAATACAATCAGGAAATTAAAAAGAGAAGATGGGAGTGGATAGAAGGAGATGAACATCTCTGTGAGCATGTCTCAAATTATTTTTTTCAACCTCTTCACATCCACGGCCGGGCCTAACAGCGATAACATACTAAGATCTATTAGGCCAAAAGTTTCCGAACAAATGAATGTTGAATTATGTGCTGATTATACGGAGGAGGAGGTGAGGTCAGCAATGTTCAACATAGGGGATCTTAAGGCACCTGGGCCAGATGGAATGCCAACAATATTTTATAAAAGTTTTTGGCAAACTGTGGGAGATCAGGTTACTAAAGAAGTACAAAATACATTAAGGGATGGAGATATGCCTGAAGGGTGGAATGATACCATGATAGTCTTAATTCCAAAGATCGCTCAACCAACAAGCATGAAGGACTTGCGCCCCATAAGCCTCTGTAATGTGGTTTACAAGGTGATTTCTAAAGTAATCACAAATAGACTGAAACCCATACTTCCTGATATTATTTCTCCCAATCAAAGTGCTTTCGTACCTGGATGTATTATTTCTGATAATATCCTGTTAGCGTACGAATTAACAGATTTCTTACAGAGAAGAAGAAGTGGAAGAGTAGGATATGCAGCCGTGAAGCTTGACATGAGCAAAGCTTATGATCGCGTCGAATGGAAATTCCTACAAGATATTATGATAAAGCTAGGATTTCGCCAAGACTGGGTTAATCTGGTAATGAAGTGCGTAACCACGGTAAAATATCAAGTGAAGGTAAACAAATATATCACAGATACCATCTTTCCCCGAAGAGGGTTACGCCAGGGAGACCACCTTTCGCCATACCTCTTTCTGCTATGTGCAGAGGGTTTCTCGGCCATGCTGCATGAAGCTGAGAGAAATGGAAACCTAAAGGGCATCAAAATATGCAGGGAAGCACCAAGTATAAGTCATTTGCTTTTTGCTGATGACTCTCTAGTGCTCATGGAAGCAAACGCAAGTAATGCACGGGTGATGAATTCCATCCAAGAAACCTATGAAACATGCTCTGGGCAGGTAATCAATAAAGAAAAGTCAGTGATATTATTCAGCAAAAACACCAAGCCAAGACACAAGGAAGAAATGAGGAATTTTCTGCAAATCTATTCTAAAGGGTTCAAAGGAAAATACTTGGGTCTGCCAGCTTACATTGGGAAAGCAAAAGCTAAAAGTTTTCATTATCTGAAGGAGAAAGAGTGGAACAAGATACATGGATGGAAAGAGAAATTATTGTCCAAAGCGGGTAAAGAAATATTAATAAAGGCTGCAGCACAGGCTATCCCTGTGTACACTATGACTTGCTTTGACATCACATGATCATTATGTGATGAACTCAGCTCTATGGTTAACAGATTTTGGTGGAGTCAAATGGATAAGGAAAATAAGATTCACTGGGTGTCTTTGGGAGAAATTATCAAGACCAAAGAGAGAGGGAGGATTGGGTTTTAGAGACTTATACTCTTTCAACTTAGCGATGCTCGCAAGACAAGTATGGTGTCTGCTACAGAACCCATCCTCATTATGTGCTCAGGTACTTGCAGCAAAGTATCATCCGACAAGCTGTATTTTGGAAGCAAGACCCCAAAATGGAATTTCTTACACATGGCGAAGCATTTAAAGGGAGTACAACTGCTTAAGAAGGGGATCATCTGGAGAGTAGGAGATGGGAGTAACATAAACATTTGGTCAGATCCTTGAATTCCTCGAGGCTCCACCAGGAGAGTATCTTCGAGCAAAGGCAGACACCTAGTAACCAAGGTGAATGAGGAGCTTATAAATCCAATCATGAACTCGTGGGACACTGATCTGGTATACCAAACCTTTAATGCAGAGGACGTCGAGACAATCCTAAAAATTCCTATTCAGGAGAACATGAATGATTTCATTGCATGGCATTTTGATAAGAAAGGTGTCTTCTCAGTGAAATCTGCATATAAGGTGGCAATAGACTCCACAAGAAGGGAGTCAAGACATGGTCTGGCTTCTTGCTCGGAAGGCCCAGGTGAAACTCCCAATTTCAACTGGAGCAAGCTTTGGGCGTTACCATTGCCAAATAAGGTGCTGCAGTTTCTGTGGAGGATGGCGACATATAGCTTACCCCTCAAAACAAGGCTGAAACACAGAGGGATGGATGTAGACACCCGATGCCCGGTATGCTATCGTTTTGATAAGGACGGAGGACACTGCTTCTTGAAATGCAAAAATATTAAGAACCTATGGAGAATGGCCCAAATGGAACAAACAAGACTGAAGCTTATTCAGTGTCTTGATCCTCTTAATTTGTTCGAAGTTATGTTCCAGCTAGAAGAGGAAGAAAGAATTAAGGTGTGTATTCTATTTTGGAGATGTTGGCAGGAGAGGAACAGAGTGAATGAGGGTGGTGAGATGAGAGCTCCTCAAACTATTTTATCTTCCATTGACTATTACGTGCTTGTTTTTCCGGAGCATCAAGAAAAGAAGAACGACCATGAAACAACCTACTAATCATAGGTGGTCTCCTCCCCCAAGTGAGTTTCTGAAAATTAACTCTGATGGATCCTTTCATGAAGCAACAAGCACATGCGGATGGGGTTTCATAATTCGAAATGAACTGGGTGATTTGATCGCTGCAGGAGCGGGACGACTGGAGCATTTATCAAATGCCCTCCATGCTGAAGCACTAGCTATGTTGTATGCTGTTAATGTTGCATCTAGAATTGGATGCAACAGAATCATACTGGAGACTGATTCTACGGTGCTGA
>CBMN011745358.1:0-10865 GCA_000582825.1 Hordeum pubiflorum | reverse complement strand
TGGTGAGATATATTGTGTTAAGAGATCATCTCTTGTCTTTTCTTAAATAAGAGAAGACAAGCCTTTTTTTATGATTTCTCTCTCCTCCACCTCATCATTTATCCTACATGCCCTTAGGAGTGGAAGTAGGCCAGACTGGCCGACATGCAGCCAACCCCACCTCTGTCCAAATATGTTGATGAGAGAGATCGATTGATTTGTATAAGTTAAATAAAAATCTATTATTCATTTCCTGGAAATTTATTATTTGTTTCCTAAACAAATTACACAAATAGGAGGGGTGGGACGAAAAAAAACACGCGGACCAGACTCAAGGAGTAGAGATTTGTGGATAACGTTTTATGTTGCAGTAATTTAATATGGCAGAAGATATATAACACTGAAAAGAAAACATAGATTTAATTAACTTGTTCAGGGCCGAACGGAATCTCAATAAGAAAAGTTTGTTCTGCGAAAAAGAAGGCAACTGACCCCCGATTTGTATTCAGCTCGATCCGCCCAATACGTTGAGGACCCAAACTGACTCATGTACTACGTATACATATATACACCACGTACGCGTGAATCCAATCGAGATCACGATCGCATCGCATCGTCTCGTGCCGCCGATCGACGTGGGCGATGGCCGGCGGTAGCGTGGACCGCCTGTCCTCGCTCTCCGACGACCTCCTCCACCGCATCCTCCACTTCGCCCCACTCAAGGAGGCAGCCTCCACAATCGCGCTCTCCCGGCGTTGGCGCGCGCCGCTCTGGCTCTCCTCGGGCGCCGTTAACCTCGAGACGGGCGTCGTCCAGAAAAAGAAATACCGCCGACGACGAGGGCACGAGAACGACAAGGCTCACGCCCGCTTCTTCTCCGGGAGCGACGACATGGTCTCCGCGGCCACGGAGGCGCTCGACGCCGCCGTCGTCGCCGTCACGAGGCTCAGCTTAATAACCTGGTACCCCGACCATTATCAGGTCGTGTCGTCCTACAAAGACATGGTCGAGGTCGTGCTCTCCCACCGGGCGGCGCGCAACGTCGAGGAGCTCCTGGTCGTGGCCAAAGATCCTTCCGGCAACCCCTATGATCGGCAGGTATACAACTGCACAATCACTCTCGACTCGCTGCAGTTTGAGACACTGAGGATCCTAGAACTCAGCCACTGCATGTGGAGTACTAGTCTACCACACGGAGGCCGTGCTCCCACGGCTGTCCTCCTTAAGGCTGAGCCACTGTAGCCAGGAGCTAGGATCCCTCCAACGCCTTATTGACGCGGCGCCGTTGCTCGCTGCCGTCCGACTCGAGTCTGTGTTCATAACACAGGAGGAAGCCACGGAAGCCACATGGCGCCACCTCCGATGCCCCGCAACCACCATGCTTGTGCTTGACAGTTGCAGGTGGCAGGTGAAGATACAGGCCCCTGGCTGCGGCTGGTTCTTTGAGAAGCCCGTCGATCGTTTGAAGATCGACGCGAGGGGCCACTCCGCTCCTACTCAGTCAGTCCACAGCCTCTAGAGTTGGAACAAGTGGATCTGGAATTTTTCGAGCAAGGCTACAGGGTAAAGGATCCAAACGGTGACTTAGAAACCTTCTGGCGATTCGCTCGGAACTTCACTGGCACCAAGGAGATGAGGCTGAGGGTGAACCACCTTGAAGATATTGCCGTCCTAAGCGAGGCAAGGCAGGTCAAGCTCCTGCCGGCATTTCGCCGCCTCGAGCGTCTCGAGTTTCAAGGAGCGCACTGGACGAAAGACAAGACTGCAGCATTGACGACCATCTTGAACCTCCTCCACTGCTGTCCTGTGCTCATTTCCCTCCGAATCAACCTCACCGCAAAGTACGAGGAGGAGGACGCATCGAATTAACAAGGGGGACACAAACAGAAAGGAACTTATTCCAATGCTTGCAGAGCTCCTTGAGGAGAGTGGACTTAAAATTCCTGCTAGAGAAAAAGGACTGTCTTGGTGTCAAGCTGATAAATACTTTCGCCGAGAATGCCATGGTTCTTGAAGAAATATGTATTGACAGTGGAGACGAAAAGTTGTGTGAGCACATGAAGCCAAGGGTTGCAAAGTGGAACTCGAGTCGGAGAGAGTTAGGTGCGACAAGTTTTGTGGTCTTACCTCTTAAGAGGTGACTCTACAAAAGGAGAAATATGGTACGTATACTCCTATTTATGTAGTGTTTTTTTCTCAAGATATTATTGTTCTTTTGGAGGGGAATTTCATTCCGGATGGAATATGCTGGTATATTTTGACAGCGTGAACATTCACAATGTTGGAAGAGATTGTAATCGCTTGGCACTCTTCTTATATTTAGAAACTGCATATTTGGACAGGAGGTTATAGAACTGATGCAATGTGTATATTTGGACAGGAGGTTATAGAACCATTGTATATGTTGGAAGAGGGGCGCCGCTGACGTTGTTGATGGCGAGGCAGACCCCACCGCCATGCAGCTTTGCATGTCCATGATATCCGGCGCTAACTCGGGGTTGATGAGGAGGTTGGCGAGCTCACTATTTCCTGTCGTGGGCCTTCTTGATGCGGTCCAGGAAGCTGGCGCACATGATGCACCCGCCCTTCCATATCCTGGGTCCTGGTGACCTGGCCAGCTAGCCGAGGTTGAGACCCCATCCAGGGGTGGGTTCAGCATGGAGTTATGCAGTGACGGCCGCCACGGGTAAATTTTGGGAACCTATGGTACCCCTACTGCTTTTGGCCGGTGGACGCCATGGGAGGCGTCGAAGGTTTCACATCACGTCGAGCTTGTCGAAGGAAGGGGATAGAAACGATTCGCCACGAGAAACTATTACAAAAATCACTCTACATAAAAATTTGACAAAATATTGACAAAGCATTTGAAAAATGTTAAATGTGTACCGAGAAATGTGTAACACGTATTCACGTATACGAAAAATGTATACAAAATCAATAAAATGTGTATGAAACAAATTGATCATGTATTTAAAGAAAAGTAATCAAGCATTTGAAAAATATTGAACAAGTGTTTGAAAAATGTTAGGAAAGCATTTGAAAAATGTTAAATGTGTATAGAAAAAGTATTGACCATCTTTTCAAAAAAATGATGAAACAAATTTGACCGCGCCCTGGTACTCAATGCAAATGCAGCACTTACACCTGCAGCAATTCCTATTTACCGACCGCGGGCGGCAAATGGTCGCGGAAATGCCCGCATCGCCCGCGTGTTGCTCCTTCATTTTTAGTTCTTTCGTTATTTGCTTTTTGTTTGGTTTTCTTTTTCTGGTTCTTTTATGTTTTCAAGGTTTTCGGTTTGTTTGATTTTTTTTAATTTTTCCTTTTTATTTTTATTAATACATGGTGAACAATTTTGTTATTACTTAATGAATAATTTTATTATTTTTTTCCTTTTTCCTGATTTTTCTATTCTTTTATTTTCTGTTTTTCCTTTTTTGCATGTATCATACAAAGCTTAGTTCGTGTTTATATACAAAAAAGATGCATCGACCTACATTAAGAAAATTTCGACATCTTTTAGAAAGTGTTCACTCTGTATTTTAAAATTGTTCATCGTATATCACAGTAATGTTCAATGTGTATTCATATACTCCCTCCGGTCCTTTTTAGTCCACATATAAGTTTTTTTCGAAGTCAAAGTATCTCTACTTTGACCAAACTTATAGAAAAATATATCAACATTCACAATACCAAATCAATATTATTAGATTCATTACGAAATATAGTTTCATAAAATATATATTCGATATTGTAGATGTTGATATGTTTTAATATATATTCGGTCAAACTTTACAAAGTTTGACTTGACCCAAATCTAATACGCGGAGTAAAAAGGACCGGAGGGAGTATTGTTTAGCGTATATGACAAAAAGAATAATGAGTAATTAAATATTGTTTTGCGAATATCACAAAATGTTCAGCTTGTATTACCAAATTGTTAAATATAAATTTAAATTGTTATAGTATATTTAAATTTTCAAAAAATATTCAAAGTTTGTTCGAAACGTTTTTCATGTTGTTCGAAATTGTTGGCATTTGATTTTACGAAGAGGACGTCATGATTTCGATCTCTCGCTCCGCAACTATTTCCTTCGATTTTTTTACTACCTAGTGTTCTTATAACCTCATAATGGGCAGGCCCATCTGCGTCGACCTTCAACGAAAGCTCAACTCTTTGCCGCCAACGAGCGGCAAATAGAAGCTCTCGCGGGAGACGTAGGCCAGGTAACGATTCACTATAAGATTTAGATATAGGCCAGTCAAGTAAGCCCAATATAAAAAATAGATGAGTCCATTATAATTTTCTTACGCAGCCACTTCCTCTTATTCCCATCGATCGGGGAAATGATAGTCACACAATCACGCCCTGACGGCTCACCTCCTTGACGTAGCGTCGTCCATTGCCATCTCGCCGCGGTGCTGCCCAGGTCCGTCCAACCGATAGTGCTGGATAAAGAAGGAGAAGCGAGTCCGGCAGTTCTCGATGCCGTCTGCATAGAAGGCGTAGTCGTCGTGGCCATACGCCCCGCTCACAACAGTAAGCGACCGCAAGGAGCAGGTTCTTCATTCTATCTTCTCCTCTTTTTCTACCATTCTTTATTTTGTTGTTACGTTCGTCTAATTCTTGAAAGTTAGACTTTACATTGTTTTTTGTGTTATATATTTTCCGCCTAATTCTTGAGAGTGCTCAATTTGAACAATTCATTGTGTTGATCATCTTGTGTGAATGCTTATTCATGGCCAATTACCATTGTTGATTTGCTTATTTGATTGTATTGGTGCTTCAATTGTTCATTTCCTTTACAAATCCTCCCAGGTAACTTCAAATCATGGATCAGCCACTGGCCCCATCCCTTCTCCGTGCTCTTGGCCTTGAGCCCTTCAAGATGTTCATGCACTTGGTGTAGCTGCAGATCTTGGAGGCGTAGAGAGCTTTAATCACATCCTCGATCAGATGTGCCTTGTAGACAGTTTCCCCACTGGTGTAGTCACCTTGGAAGATCTTGGTAGCAGCCACCCTCTCGTCCTTCAACCCCGTGAGGAACCTAGAATCCAAGGTCGCCTCGATGGTAGGTGCAGCCACAGAGAGCTCAACAGCCTGCTGCACTGTCCACTTCCCGGTTCCCTTCATCCATGTCTTGGCTATGACCTTGTTGACCGAGTAGCCTTCACCCTGGTCAACGTTGATGGTGAATATATCATCAATTATTTCGACCAAGAAAACTGAGAAGCTCATCCTTATGGCCTTTGTCCCACTCGGGGAAAACATACTGCAGCTCACCGCCTGTGAGCTCACCAACAAACTTGAGAACCTCATATGCCTCACCGATCAATTGCATGCCATCGTCCTCAATCCCATTGCAACCATCTTAACAAAGTTTCCAGAGCCAGTCATCCCAATTTGTGAAGTAAATTGCAAAACACCATGACATTTGTGGACCGTGAATCTAAAAGCCACCACGTTTCTTCTTTTTCTTTTTGCAAAAACCTATCACCATTATGCTGACAGTTTGCGAGAAGCACTGATCGGTCCCTAGACGCATGTTGACGCTGGATCTGAAGTATGAGGCCCGCCGTCAGTGTTGACGTGCCACCAAAACTTGACACCATTTGACTGGGTTGTTAAACTGGGCATAGGGCCCATCTGTCAGCATGCACACACTTCTCTCTCTCTTTCTCTCTCTCTCGGAGCCTGGGGCCGGGGAAGTAGCAGAGCACTGCGAACCCGACAAGGACGTGCGACCAATTGGACATAGAGCATCCAAACGGGCAACATCACATGGAGGAGAGCATAAGACAGCCGGAGGCACGGCCTGTTGAATCATGTTGGATGGCTCATCCACTAGCGAGATGACATGCATCCGGGAGCGCGGGAGTACACGTAAGGGGGCACCAGGGGAAATCAGTCACCCGGGTGTGCACCGGCGTGGGATATCCGGCGGTAGCCGCTGCTCCTTGATGCCCCTGGTGAATAATTCATCGGATATAAGAATTCATATGAAGCTATAACAATCATGCATATAAAAATTCAGAGATGACTCAAATAGTTTTCATGAATAATCTGAACATAAACATTTTTCAAGTTCATGAACTATTGTTTTTTACATTTTTCTTTTGTCAAGAGAAAGCTTGTCCATGAAACTTTTTTTAAATGAATGTTTAAAATCTAAGAAAACGATCTACAAATGGACGAAGAAATAGGCTGGCCCATGGACTGTCGGCAGAGCACTGGCCTACGCACTTTATTTAGTCTACTAGCACAAATGCTCAGGCATTTCAACGGGTGACATTGTTACACATCTTATGCATCCACCTATTTCCGTCCGTCTTAGTCTCAGTCTGCCAGACGTCCGTGTATTGCAACGGGATCCAAATTGCTCATACCCATATGGTTTTACTATGCTTTTTGTAAAACAATCAATAAATGTAGCCAAAGAGAAAATTTGATTTATGAACCACATTAAATATCCCGATAGATCATTGACACTTTTCCTTATGCCCAAAAGCGCTCCATATATTCCCGTTTTATTCGAGCTTTCTTTGTGCAAGATCTTCCTTGTAATTATATTATATGCCCAAGAGCCCACAATCTCAGTCCAATGCGATTAATGAGAAAAAACCAAACATTAGTGCTATATACAAGACACTACTCACACTATTTTGATCAAAAATATGTTTTTCGCCCTGAGGTCGACGCTGGGTTTTTGTTGGTGGAAAATTATATACTGGTGCAAAAAAAAGTCAAGTTCATTTAAAAAAAAACTTTTGAATTTTATTCGCTTTTTTTTGTAATTATTAAAAAACTCAATTCCTGGGTGTATATACACCCAGAAACCTAGAGGTATTTCCCCCGATTCTGGCGACTAATTAATATAATAATGCCCCGATCGATGCAACTTCTTCCATTTTCTTTGCATGGAGGAGAGTTAAATTCGTGGCAGGCACAATTCCCCGTGGGGCAGGAAGGTTAAATTCCTTCCTGAGTTTTTTTAGATCTCATGGCCTCTCATTTATTCCCGTAAGAATAAATCTGACTCACTTCTCATCCTTTGATTTGTTATTCCCAAAGCAGCTCTTTGATTCATGAGAACTGAAGAACGTATTTAACAGATGAGAACTAGTATGAGGTAGCAAGGTGGAACTATTGAAGCTCCTGGCGGTCATATTGGAGTCCAAGCCAGACAAGCATAAAGCTCTGGTTGGGCCTATATAGTCTCTGCGATCTGATCGAAACTAACCGTACTAGAGGAAATCGGATGAGAGGTAGTCATACGTTGCGTGCGAGGGGTGACAGTCGGACGGAAAAAAAACATAAGGGGTGTTTTCTGTAAAATAGCGTGACGAACTAAAAATGCCCATCCCCTTCATTAGTGGATATAGATAACTAACCTACGCACTTGCTCTCGTCCTAACACGAGCAATTCCATATGACGCCCGTGCATATGGCGGAAGCTTTGCTAAACGAACCTCCAGATGGCTTGGCCCACTTAACGAGCTGTTTTTTTTCCTTTTTTTTCTTTTTACTGTTTCCTTTTTCCTTCCTATTTTTTTCCTTTTTATGTTTCGAAATATTGTTTCAAATTCCAGAAAATATTTTCGTTTTCAAAATTTGTTCACAATTCTAAAACTAATCCCATTGTAGAAAATTTAAAATTTTGAAAAATCCTATTCAAGTTTTCAAATATATGGTCGCATTTTTTAAATTTTATTCAATTTTTAGAAACATGTTCACGATTCAAAAAATCAGAATATTAAAATATATTCATATTTTTTATAAAAAGAGCATGTTTTAAAATGTATTGAGGTTTTTCAGATTTTTTTAATTTTAAAATTTTTAACAATTTAAAACAATTTTTAGAAATTTTCTATAAGGAGACATTGGAGGTTGTCAAACGGCCTTAAAATGCTCATAAACAGCTCATCCCCCTTTGACTTAGTATTCGCTCTCCTCTGTTTCTAGTAGAGAAAACAATATTAAAAGTAATTTTATTTTATCCTCGTTTGTTCCTTCCTTAGATACATACTTAAAAAAAACCTTACAATAACAAATCAAATTTCAAAGGGACTTCCTCCCCGTGTTGAGAAAACTTTTCTTCTTCCAATTTATCTTTGCTTCATTCAATTCAGTTCAAAAAAGATACGTTCAAAACAGTTTCACCATTTTTTAAATGTCTGTTCAGGTTTTCCAAAATATGTTCACGATTTTAAAAAAAATAGTATTATGAAAAAATGTGTGCACAAATCAGAAAATGTCTCCGCAATTTTTCCAAAAATGTTCACATTTTTTAGAAAAAACTGTTGGTGTTTCCAAAATTGTTTCCATTTCCCTGATAGTGTCGGAATATATTTTTTTATGTTTTAATAAAATGTTAATGTTTTTTTCAAAAAAAATCGCAAATTGAAAGATGTTCATATTTTTAGGAAATCATATATATTTTTAAGAAAAATCATGTTTTCTTGTTTTTTCAAATTTTTATTATTGTTTCACAATTCAGAAATATCATAATTTGGAAATAAATTTTGAATTCCAAAAAAAGGTTCTTATGTTTCAAATATTTTGTATTGACGTTCGGATGCCTAAAAATATGTCTATGTATTATGTTAAATTTAACCACATAGGAAAACAAGAAAAAAGAGACATTTCCAAAGAAATAGATAAAAATACGGTCTATCAGACGACCACCGCGGTTGTTTGGGCGGTCGCATGACTTACTAGCGGTTCCAGTGTAAAACAACGAGAGGCAACACAACGACAATGGCATTCCATGCGAGCGCAAGGCCGGTCATTTGACATCTTCACAGAAATAGAAGGGGACCAGAGCATTTGACAACGTTTCATATAGGTGCCCCCGCCCATATAAGCGGTCATATGGCATCCTCGACCAGAAGAAGAAAAAGATCAGAGCGTCGTTCAGACGGTCGCATGAGGTATGCACAGGTGCAGGTAAACTATCAGAGTTAAAAACAGCCTTTCATATGAGCGCTTCCGCTCGTATGGCCGCTCGTATGGAGCCCTGGCGGCCACACATAGCCCGAGGAAGGAGGTAAATTGCTCCCATCTGTTTCTTTTATTCTTCTTCTTCTTCTTCTTTTTCTTCTCCTTATTACTCCAAACCTCTCCAAACCATAGCAAGACTTTGTCCGATCTCCCTAGTCATTCGATTCCAGATCAAATCCTTTCGTGTTATCGATCTACGGTACGTTTCTCCTCCGATCCCAAACCTATTTTTTGTGAATCCATGTTCTACATGCCTAGCATTGATATGCGTAGGAAATGCATAATTTTTATCCAAATTTGTTTGGCTTTGATTTGTTGATGTTTTAGAGTATGATGTTGTGAGTACCGTAGGATCAATATTTTTTAATTGCATTGGACTGAAAAATTGTTTTGTAGATGTTTACGAGGAGGTCCACTCGCGTACGTGGTGCTTCGAGTTTGTCCGCCGGGCAACCACAACAAGTTTTCAATCATGGGATCGTCTTCACCGACCATCAAGCAAGCAAGAAACTTCAGAAGCTTAGTGCAAGGAAGATCAAAGCAACCAAGTGGGCTTGCAGTCTCGCTAAGCTAGGTATTACTAATGATTTCAATTTTTTTTGTGATAATGCCTGGTTGCACCATTTTGTTTATCAGGAACCTTAGACATATGAACGCATGATGCTTGAGTTTCTTACTACTCTCTCGCATAATGTTGGCCTCATGCCAAATGCTTATAAGGAGGAGCGGATCACTTTCCGTCTCTTGGGCCAGGATTTCAACTCCACTCTCGATGAGTGGTATGATCACTTTGGCTTCTCCAAGAATGATGATGATCTTCAATCTATTGATGATTTCACTAACCCGCACTCGAGGCAACCTTCTACCAGATGAGCATCCATGGCTCTAGGCAAAGATCCGGTTACATTAAAAGTCCTGCTATATTTTATTTCTATTATGTTATCACTAACTCGTTACAGGAACGAGGAGAAGTTTTTAAGGTGAATGATGAGAATATGTTAGTTATCGGGAAAGCAAAAATTCTTGACGTCGGTTATTCGCCCAACTTAGGGGCAATACTTTGCTACACCTCATGCATCAAGCAAATCATGCACAAGGAAATAACGTGTGTGGAGGAGTGATCACCATGTTCGCTAACTCCCTTGCGCTACTAGGAAATACCTTCTATGTAGAGGTTTAACAGTAGCATGGGGTAAAGGGCCTCCACTACTACTACTTTGTAGCAACGCGGGTATGAGGCCATTGCTATAGGTAAGCATATAACAGTAGCGCGGCCGTGCCAACCAGCGCTACTAACAAGTGGTCCCCAACATACCCACCGGGGCTGCCTATATTAGCAGCGCAACCACCGTGCCGTCACCGTGCCCCGCACTGCAACTATGGTTCCACGCTGCTAGTTAATGGGCCCCATATAGGAGCAGCGCGGGCAAGCATACAAACGCTACAGGTAGCTTCCGTAGCAGTAGAGATGGCCCATGAGCCACGCTACTTGTACGCTCGGCTTATCCTCTCCATGTTCGTCCCTTTCCTCCTCTCACTCTCACTTGTTCACTCTCTTGCCGCTGCTCGTCGATGTCGTTGCCCTCGCCCACTGCCGTCGTCGTCGCCCTGAGGTATCTCCCTCCCTCCTCCTCTCGCCGCCCTCCTCTCCCCTTCCTTCTCCCGTCGCCCTCATCCCTTCTACTCCCTCCCGTCGCCCTCCTCCCTCCTCCTCCGACCGCCCTCCTTCCTCCTCATATTCTCTCCTATCATCTCCGATCACCATCCTCCCTCCTACTCCTCTGTCCTCCCTCCTCCCTCTGCTCCCACTGCCCTCCTCCTCTCTCCTCCCCTCCACCCTTCTCCCACTGCCCTTAGCCTTGGGAGTTCGGTTAATATGGTTAAT
>CBMN011745348.1:0-11238 GCA_000582825.1 Hordeum pubiflorum | reverse complement strand
GCTAGTGCATGAAGCTTAACAAAGCCCACGACCTTTCTTAGTTAGTTCTTTATTCATGTGTTTGTGACAGATCCCTTGATTTACCAAACCAAAAGCCGTGTTTCAGTGAACTATTTATAAATAAAAATCCTTGCCATTTTACTACTTTATCGAAACAACATCAATGCTCTAAAGGTTTATTCTGTGGAGAACCTAAATGCTTCCATACCTATTACTTCCCCACGTCGTTAATATTTTAGAGTTGATATTCTAAATGTATCATGAAACATTATACAGTTTGCAGCATTGTACTTTCTTGGTATTCTTGATACTCAAATAGCTCTTTATTAATTGACTTTCTTTACTAGAGCATTGGTTCATGCTATGGTGGAAATTCTATTTTTATGTGGAACTGGGAAAAGAGCTGTTGTGGCATTCATTGGAGGTGTCATTCGTGAGGTAAGTGGGCTTGATAACAATCAGTTGCTTATAAGCTTTGAGATGCTTCAAAGTTGATTATACTCCCATATACAGCATGCCAACAATTCTCTTTTGGAACTTACAGAAGAAAGTTGATGCTGCTTTGGAAGGCCTTTCTGTTGAATCGGCAATTGATCTCCAGAAAGTTCTTAGAATAAGTACATTTACCTCAAGGAAGGATGCATTTAACATGCTTCTGGCAAACATTCCTCTGTTTGAAAGTCGAATGGGTGCCATGTTATTTCTTATCTCTTCTTTACTTTCGCGGGGACTGGTATGTCTATGTCCATGTTTTGTTGTGTGCATTATGTTTGTTTTCTTTGCTTGCACAATTAAATAAATTGCAAATTCAGTGGTGTATTTGAACTTAAATCAATTTTGAACCAGGATTGTATCCAAGCAGACAGGGATGATCCAAGCCAACCATTGGTCACGGCTCCATTTGGGCATGCTTCTCAGGTACAGATAGCATTATCAACTCCAGTATTTAGCACGACAGGCTTACTGAAATACCCTGCCATTTAGTACCATATTGCCAGTTAACTTGAGTTACAGTTGCATATATGTCTTGTTTGCGCAAGCGGTATCACTTCAGGTTTAACCTTTTATGTGAAGTGAGGACAAACGTATAACGGTATAAGTAGGGTATTTACGGATGCATGCCCATTCCATGATGAACAGGGATGTTAGCTTCTTTGGGTCGCAGTGTATCACACTTAACGTAGCAATTCAGTGCTTACTGTTGGAATACAGTGCTGGACTCATTTGGAAGCTATAAATATCAAACAACATTTTATGTACTAGTACTGCTCATTTTTATCAGTAATATTTATACATTATTACAACCTAGTGTGGTCTTTTGCAGGAAATTGTAAATTTATTGCTTTGTGGAGAGGCTGTCCCAAATGTATTTGATGGCAAGATGGACCTTGGTGGTGGCATGTCCCTGAAAGGCATTCCAAATGATGTTGAAGTTGGGTTCCTTACCCTTCTGGAATCACTAAATTTGTGCAAGGTTGGTCAGTACCTAAAGTGCCCGAAATGGCCTATATGGGTGGTGGGAAGTGAAAGTCATTACACAGTCCTTTTTGCCCTAAATCCCAATGTCCAAGAGGAGAATGAGCTGGAAGAACGGGAATCCAAAATTAGGAGGGCATTTGATGCGCAAGACCAAAGTGGAGGTGGAGGCTTTATTACGGTGGAGGGATTCCAACAAGTTCTGAGGGATACCGACATAACATTTCCTTCTGACAAGCTTGATGATCTCTGTAATGCGGGCGTTATCGTATGGAGTGAGTTCTGGCAGGTACTACTTCAGTTGGATAGAAGGGCTGGAGGCATGAAAGATCCAACTGGCCTTATGGGCAAGAAGCAATTCACTATCTACCACTTCAATGGAATTGCCAAGTCAGTGCTTAATGGGAATGCAAACACAGGAGGAGGCTCAACTCCAATACAAAGACCTAGGATATGCAAGTTAAATGTCAGCGTCCCACCTAGGTGGACTCAGGATGAATACCTAGCTGATGTTGTAAGCTCATCGGCCAGCAGCAGCAAGAATGACAGTGTTCTTTCTCTTGCTCCACCAGTTCAGACTGCTTGCCAGCATGCGCCATTAGTGGACTGCATTAGAACTCGATGGCCACGGGCAGTTTGCAGCTGGTCTGGAGATGTGCCGAGTATCGTCTGATGCTTGAGTTCCAGTCATATCACTTGTTGGGCTGATTTCGAGCAGACTGCTTAGTGTTGACCATGCCATACAAAGTTTTGGAAGGGGCTGCTGGTGTTGTAATTGTTTAGCCTGATGAATATATGTTTTTCCCCCTGGACATGAATCCTTTTTATCGCGTCATCTTATCAGGGACATGAGTATTCTTTTTTCTTTTAATTGACATTAGATGTATACACCTTTTATGGATATGCTGTTAAGTCTCGAGGCACATTCTTTCCTGTACACAGATGATTTTGTTGTAGTTTATTTTATATCTGACACAGATCCGAGCTACTTGTTTTTTTTTTTTACATCTGACGGAGGTGTAAAAGTTTTATGATAGTGCTTACTTGTCCACCTTTTGATTTCTTACTTTCTTCCCTATAACCTTTCTTTCATTCAGCTAAAAATATATGTTTTGATTTCTTACTTTATATGGCCTATAACCTTTCTTACTTTATATGGTGTAATAAATATGCTTTCCTTCCTTTTTTTATACATTATAGATGCAGACACACATACACTCACTCCTTGCTTATTTTAGTTTTTTTTTTGAAACAAGGCAAAAGACTAGTCATTTTCATTGATTAAGAGGTTTGTGAGATCTTTCGACGTGTCCATGTCCGTGTAGTTGATTTATGTATATATTTGCGTCCGCTCTTTCGACGTGTTAGGTTCACACAATGGTAACGACAACGACTGTTATGAGATTATTACGGTGGTACATTCGCATAATGGATCAATCTGCAGTTTTGTTTGGTTCCAGTTAGCAATGACAAGCTCAGAAAACTGCCAGAGAAGCATGCCATCGCTAGTTAGAACAACCTTCAGCGCCTCAACATTCGAGTGTTCTTGTTCCAAGGGCTATGTCGCCATCCACCTCGTCATTGTCCTCCGGTGAGCTCAGCGACGAGACGAGGTGGGATTTGGGGACGTGGTTGCATAAAAAAAAACTAAATGATAAGTGTCACATGTCAGGTGCATGGTACTTTGGGCCTGATATTTTTCGATAGCAATTTCAATTATGCAAGGATGGCATATTCCAATGACACATGACAAGTTTTTGTGAACCAAATAAACTGAAGAGCAAAGCTGCCATGCTTGCCAACTAAAGTTGTCATCCCTGTATAACTAAACTTGCCATCAAAATTGTTTGGAGTTGTCATGTACTCGTACGTTATGTGTGACTCTTATCAGGGAGCATAGAAAAGAGTTACAATCGGTAGACGGATTTCGTAGGATATTACAAAATAAAAGCCAAATCATGAGGGCAGAAGTGAAAACAAAACGGTCTTGCTAAATCTCAATCGACTGAGACTTCGTTATATCTCAGTTATACCTGGGCATCTGTCGGGCCGGGCCAAAAAAAGCCCGCTGCCAAAAACCCAGGCCTGAGCCCGGCCCGACCCGACTATCGGGCCTAACAAATCGGGGCCGAGCCCAAAAAAGCCTGACCCAGCCCGACTGCGGCTAAAGTCGTGGTTTTCACAAGCCCGAGCCCGGCCCGGCCTGAACGTCGGGCTCATTCTCCAGGCCCGAGCCCGGCCCGATGGGACAATTAGGCCCGGCCCGGCCCAGGATTTTCGGGCCGGGCTACCTATGGCCAGGTCTAGTCTTGGTCGACAAATCTTATATCGAGATCTGTACAAATTTTTATTTTAAGTTTTTATTTTTCCTTGCTTACATGTTATGTCGTTTGACTTGATTAAGTCTCAGTCGATAAATCTTATATGTACAAATTTTTATTTTTCCTTTTTGACATGTTATGTCGTTTTTATTGAATGGTTAGGAGGGTAGTGATACACCTAGTATATTATGGATCAAACCCTTGGTGTCTCATTTTATGGCGAGGCGTTAGTCCCTACATTGATCATGTGCAAAGTTTTAAATCAAATTTATCCACATGATTCACACAAGAAAGAATCCACTCGGCGATCTCTCGCTTCGTTCAGGGAACCCCAACCATATTTTGGTACGGCGGATGAATTTCTTTGTTAATAAAAAAAGAAAGGCTCCAACCATGATTGATAAATAAATTAGAAATTTCTCTCGCAAACCAGAAGAAGAAAAGACGACGGACGAAGTTTTTGTGCAAAAAACGACAGATGAAGTTCAGACCTTCCAACGATGTTTGATCAGCGAGAGAAGACGTTTCAGTCTGCGAGACGTCTTTGACGATTGTACTGTGTTAAAAAAAAATTAGAAATTCAATCCATTTTTCGCATAAAAATAAATCAATCAATCAGTCAATCAATCACACAGCCACCACTCGCTTCGTTCGGGCGCACATAGGGCGTCGTCCCAACCGTGTGATTTGCTTTTGGTCCGACGGATGAAGTTTCTCCGAAGAAAAATAGAAGCAGCACACGCGGCCCCAAACCTGCGGCTGCGGGCCCCTCTCTCCTCTCGCCACGCCGGCGATGAGCAGCTCGTCGGAACTCCCCTCCCTTTCGCCGAGACTCCGACCAACTTTCCACTCCCGCTCCTGAACCTCATCCTCCTCACCCCCAAGCAGCCAGGCCTCCCGTCTCCCCCATCAATCATCGCCGCGCCATCCCGTCCCGCGACGCCTCTGCCGCCGCCGTCGCCGTGGCGCCACCCTGAAACCCCAAACCCTCGGGGGATGCCACGACCACGTTACCAGGGGCCACCACCACCACCCCGCCCCGAAATACCTCGGGTGCCACCAGTGTCGCCACCATTGCGGCGGCGTCCCGAAACCCCTCGGTCTAGAGGTACAATTTGTATCGCTCAGGGGCCACGGTCGTGGTGGGATTGAACGCCCGGAAGGAGTATGCTGGCAGGAGCAGGAAGACCGGCGAGATCACCTACCGCAACCTCTCTCCTGGCAATTTGTTGAATTGGGGATGAGCCCGGACGGCAGAACTGTACCGAGGGACTCGGAGGCAGTAGAATATAAATCCACCTTCGGAACCCCAATGCCAATTTTTTTCTTCTGAAAACGGACTCACTAGTTTTCTGGTAAGTTTATGGCAATCTTCATCTTTTGTTGCTAAGAATTCCATAACCATGCTGATTCAACATGCCTCAACCACTGATTGCAGTTAAGACTAGTAATTTGCTACCAGAAGTTGTGCGCTAGCCTATTTTTAGCTGCTGCTATTGTTCTGTCCTAGTCCAGTACTCTTCTGTCAGTTTTCCTCTGAGCATTTCATACTTTCTGCAGTCTTTACAGGGTTCACGCTCACTAATTAATTCTCTTTCTTCGGCAGAACTCCTGCCACTAACGGAAGAAGAAAAAGGTATTTGGAGTACAACACAGACAACGATCACTAGTCAAGTTGTCTATATCCGTGCTTGCATCCATTTTTTAGAAGATCACGTAGACAACCAACCAATAATTTGTTTCAAAAATACTTGTGCTTCTATGCACACCTCCAATAGTAAAGAGTGTCAGCGACCTTTGATGAGAGTCCAAATGATTGCTATGCATATTGTACAACAATATATCCTGAAAAACACAGTATACCTTATCTCAGTTAATTTAGTTTCAGAAATGCTAACTTGCCACTGGTATTTCAGGGTTTAGACAATCACTGAAGGGAAGCTCTGCTCCATCATTGCAGCAACCTGTCTTCATGAAGCTCTGAGGTATGTTGCAGTTTGCTTGCCTCTTGTGAAGCTTGGTCCAGGTACCCATCAACTACTTGAACATATAAATGATACTGCGGTCAGAAATGCTAGCAATGAATGTTGATGTTCCATAGGATTTATCAGTAATATAAAAAATGTACTTGTGACAAAATCTGAAGTGCTTAGCATGTCTCTGTTTATTTTCTTGGACTCCAGGCTTCCAGCATGACAGATAAATGAAATAATTGTGCTTGAATTAAGATGTTTGCGTAAATAAAGTCGTGCTTACATGTTGAATGTTGATTCCCTGCAATAGCTTGAAGTAGTCTTGGCATTGGGGGTATGTTGACCTCAAGAAGGCCTTCAAGACATTGAACAACGCCACCCATTGTGGGTCGATCAAACTCATCATCTTGAATACACCAGCATGCAATCTTCAAAGCTCTTTCCACCTGTTCCAAATGGACATCGCCATGTAGATTGATGTCCACCAAACTCCCCACATCCCCCTCCAGTAGTTTGTTTGCAACTTGCACAGGGAAATAGACATAATCATCACCGGTTGTGCACTGTCTACCTGAGTTCCTCTTCCCTGATACAATTTCCAACAAAACCATGCCATAGCTGTAGACATCAACTTTTGCTGAAATAACAGTTCCGCTAATCCATTCAGGTGCTAGATATCCAATTGTTCCTCTCATTGTAGTGAGGACTCGACTAAAATCCCTTCCGAGAAACTTTGCCATCCCGAAATCTGCTATTTTCGGAACAAATGACGCATCTAGAAGTATGTTCTCTGGCTTAATGTCGCAATGTATGATGCAATCCTGGCAACTATCATGCAAGTAGACCAGTCCTCTAGCAACTCCAAGAGCTATTTGATGCCTAATGCTCCATTTCAAAATTGTAGCATTATTGTGAAATAAATGAGCATCAAGAGAACGATTTTGCATGTGTTCGTAGACAAGCAACCTACCATCGCCCTCAGTACAAAAGCCAATTAGATTAACTAGATTGATATGCTGAATGAAGCCGATTGATCTCACTTCAGCTCTGAATTGCTTCTCTCCTTGGCAAGCACCATCAAGCCTTTTAACTGCTATGGCAGTGGAGTCATCTAGAAAGCCCTTGAATACAGAACCAAAACCACCTGCCCCTAGCCTCTCGGAGAAGTTTTTTGTTGCACGTTGCAAATCAACGTATCTAAACGCAATAATGCCCTCACCACCTTGAAAGTTTTCCATTCTTTGAGCAGACAACCTTTTGTTCCTCTTAATCATCAGTAGCAAGAAGAGTGACAAGAAACCGCAGAAAGCAACACTTGCACCAATTGCTGTGCCGATGATTATGCGTCTTCTGTTGCTTTCCAACCTTTGCACCTCTCTGTTGGCTAGGCGAATGTAAAGAGTGGCTATGTTCGTATTTGTAGTATCATCACATTGTTGCCATTTCACATTAATAATTTCACCATTCCAAACAAAACATCCATTGACACCATAGGCATATGCAGCGCAAGTGCAGCTGCCCAGGCAAACTTCGGCACATTTATCTGCACTTGTAGCATCTTCTGTGCTGTGGCCGTTATTGGGCAATCCAACACATGTGATAGGGTGGAACCTGTCTTCCTCACTTATGCTTTTGTTGATACCGCAATCTAATGGAGTATTTCTCACACAGCCGCCTGTTCGATCATCTAGCTCCCAGTCACTAGGTGATCTTATGGAGAATCCTTTCATACAGTTGCAGAATGGAAGCGTATTATCATTACAAATTGTGAATGGTCCACAAACAGCAAATACATCACATTGAACTCTGGGTTGGGCATAGGTCATCACCCAGTCTTGTGAGCTCTCAAGCCAAAGGAAAGATTTTGTTTGACCTGAGACATCCAACAGATGATGGAAAATGATTGTCTCGTCTAGTAAGTTATACGTGAAGTACTTCTCTTGGTCATTGTTGACAAATGTAAAATTTAAAACAAAAGGGCCTGCCATCTCTGGTATTGACGGAAAGTATTGGCCGTTCCATACCCCACTCGACCAATATGGTATGGATGAGTTCAGCTGTGTAAAGATGTACTGATTGGCCCCACTTGGGTCTAATTCTACACCATATCTGCCAGGGGCTAGGTCAATCAAGTTCTTCCTAGAAACCAGACGGCGATTCAGGCCCGTGACCTTGTTCCAACCTAGTTTTATACCAGGGAGGAAGGTATTTGTGGGGTAATCAAAGCTCTGCCACAACACATTTGATGAGTTCGAGGAGTTCTGTAGGATGAGGTTTCCGCTGTTCAATAGCGTAGCAATGGTATTGTTGCTTGTGGTACTCGTGTGGGTAGACCAGATGATGGACATAGTGACTTGGTTTAAGATGACGAGGTTGCCATCACTGGATATTATCAGCTCCGATGTGGTGGTGTCTGTAACTGGGTTATGATCGTTTGCTACCCATACCGGAGTTAGCTTGGGGACGTTGTTGTACCATATGCCTAGGTACTAGTTCAGGGTGTTGTGGGAGGACTTACTGCCTGTCTGGAATAAGCCGAGAGCAAACTTGCCGTTGTTGGAGATGATCCTGTCGTTGCCGACAAGTGCTTGCCTAGATGTAATGGCGTCCATGGCAGCAGAACATCCATGGAGGTGTAGGGACAAGAAAAACCCGAAAGGGAATGAGGAAGAGATGCATACTGAATGGCCTGTAGAGCTAGCCGAACATCAAGAAGTTCGGTTAGAATTGGGTACTTGAAACACTGGGCAACACCAAAGTCAAGCACTCCCCTCTATGACCGTGATAGATATCCCTAATTTACTAATCAAGTGGCATGCCATCTTTGCTAAATCCAACACTTGCAGAAAAAGAATAGAGTATGTGAGAAGTGGTAGGTGACCACATGTTGCACACTAGATTAAAAAAACAATGCCTGATTCTGACAAGATGGCTAACCAGTGCACCTTTTTCTATTCCGTTGACCTCATCCAACATTGTGTTTTCATCCTCTCAAATTCTTGCACTTGTGATTTAATATGGGACCAGGGAGGAAGGGACTGACCCTCACCTCTTATGTTTGCTACTATAAAAGCAGAAGGATGAGCAACGAATATAGAACAGTGACTTAGCGGCACCACTGCATGTTTAAATGCACCACATGCATGTTTAAATGGCTCAATCAGCTGCAGAAACAATGGAGGTAAATAACGAATAATACCACAGGTCCACAGCTAGGTCTTGGATGACCTCGGTTAGAAAACCAATTTATGGAGTAACCACGGGTGACGCCATTGAATTCTGCTCACCTGTTCACCAGAGCCACTTTCATGTTCAGCCGGGTCAAGTCTGTGGGCTTTCTTGTGACACCTGGAGCTTCCCTTGGGGCAACTGTTTCTCCGCATCAAAGATTTATGACATCTCCCTCCAACACGTTCGGGCCCCAATTTACTCTTCCTGGACATGGAAGTCAAACTGCTCATCCAAGCTCAAGGCGTTTGCTTGGCTCCTTTTGAATGATAGTTTCAATCCTAAGGCCTTGCTCGAACGATGACACATCCACATGAATGGAAATTCCAGTTGCATTTTATGTAACGTGGGAGATGTTGAATCCTGCTACCATCTGTTCTGGAAATGCAATTTCAGCACAGAGTGCTCTGCGACTATTGATTCACCCCTCGACTCCTACCAATGGAAGGCATGATTGCCCAGGCTAGACAGAACTTCATCAAGTCCTTCAATGTTGTTGCATGGAACATACGGAAACAGAGGAATGATAAGATCTTTGATAATATCAATCCAAGTTTAGCCCTGTGCGCCCAATCGTCCGACTCATTTTCATCCGCGTTCGAAAGCAAATCAACATTAAAAAGGCCAGTGGCCATAGTTCATGCCAGCGGCCATGCCAACGGCCGGCATACAGGTCAGCCTCCCAAAAAGCATCACACAGTTCATGCTGGTGCACTTGCCAGCGGTCGGCACACTTGCCAACACACAAAATAGGGCCATACATCTTGGCACTTGCCAGCGGCCGGCACACTTGCCGGCATACAAAAAGATGGTGCTCTCGGCCATAGATCAATCATCAAGCTCGAGCATCTCTCTCTGCCGTGTCATCATCCGTGGCCGTCGGCATTGTGTCGAACAGGTTGCGGGCGCCTGGACACATGTCGGCTGAGATGTCACACATCCTTTTCCTTTGGCCCCTGGTGAACGACCCGCCGACCAGAGGCGTGGTGTTGAGGTCGATGGCCATGGGCGCGGGCGTGGACGGTGCGACCACGCTCACCTCCGGCAAGGAGTCCACGGGAGAGGTAGAGAAACGGGAGGCTTGCGGTTGGGGATGGAAGCCATGCGTCCGCGGCGTGGTGGACGTTGCGCGGTGATTCTGACCGTGGCGGACGGACGGCCGACGAGCCCGTGCTGGTCGGGGCCGCTGTCGAACCCTAGGTAGGCAAGGGCCTGCTGCGTGGCCGCAGCGACGAGGGCCTTGTTCTATGCAATGGTGGCCTCCTATTGGGTGGTGACGGCGAGGACGGCTGCGTTAGCGGCTTCCAGCTTGTCGGCCGCCACCTTCCTCCGACCAACCCTCTTGGCCGACTGAGCGACGCGCTGCTCGGGCGTCTGCTCCTTCTTCTTGTGAGTCGCCACCTTTTTGCGGACCATGCGGGGCTTGTCGTCGTCGGCGGCGACAGCTTCGGGGTTCGACGCGTCGTCCATGGCGGGCGACCGAGAGAGTAGGCGGGCGGGAGGTTTTTGGGAAATGGGGTGGATTTGCCACCGACTTGCGGGCCAGGGGAGGACAAGGGCGGGCACGCGCGCATCCGCTCCGTGTCTGCGCCGACACAAACCCGACCCAAATTTGGGCTTGAAATGGGTCAATCACGGACAAAAAGCGGACACTTGTCTGTTTGTGTCGGTGCGTAGGGCCGGCTTTTTCGTCCGTTTGGACCTAAACGAACACGCGCGGACAATTTGAATCGCCTTGTTGGAGTTGCTCTTAGGCCATGCCTTGTTCAGCTTGCTTAGACCTCTCCCCCCTCTTGTATATTCCTCTCCCCTCGATAGTGGACGTCCTGGACGCAGCGGCATCTGGATGTAGATATCCGAGGTGATGCGCGCATAAAGTAAGTGGGGAAATGACAACGTCTGCATACATGGCTATATACAAACCAATACCGTGGCCACGTGTGCTCGGTGGGCTCGCACCGTGCGGTACACATCTGACGCAAGGACCAGTGCATACAGGCGGGACCTTTTTTACCACGCGGGGCGGCTCCGGTTTTACTAAAGTGTCTTGGACGACGCAAGGGTTGGTTGTGTGTACCTGCGATAGTGGCACTCCACGGACTCGCCTGAACCGAAAAAGGGGGTGCTTGAGGTCCGTCTGGATCTACTCATGGTGATTCCTGGAGCGACGGCGTTTGCGTCAGGCTATGGGTTAGTAAAGCTCCGCGGCTCTTTTTTTTTTTGCTGGTGATGGGTAGCGA
>CBMN011745343.1:0-10710 GCA_000582825.1 Hordeum pubiflorum | reverse complement strand
GAACCCCTTTGCCGGAGTCCGTTCAGCCAGAAATTGTGCCGTCCGCCAGCGGACGGCAAAACACTTTGCCGTCCGCTTTGAACTCATGGCGGACGGCAAATTCTCTTATTCCTATAGTGGTTATGACATATCACGTTGCTCTTGGGATTTGGGCCTCCCCTGCTAGCATTTGGATTGGAATTAGGATTCCCAGGACTTGGTTTGGGCTTGAAGGTTAGGTTGGGTGTTGGCTTCCGATCTGGAAAATATCTTGGTTCCATCCGCGCTTTCTTCCTTCTTTTACCTTGGACGGACTTATAATCATCTTCTAGGGTAATGGCTGCATCGACTATTTCCTGGAACTTTCGATGTCGTGCCAAACATAATTGCATTCTCATATAGGGGTTCAAACCCTTCATGAACCTCTTCATCCGCTTCTCTTCAGTATCTACCTCGTCAGGTGCATAACGGGATAGTACACTGAATTCTCGGACATACCTAAGAATTGGGAATCATTCTATCGCACATTCTCAAATTCCCTTCTCTTTATTTCCATAATGCTGTCGGGAACGTGAGTGTTGTGAAATCTCTCCTTGAATTCTACCCAAGTGATAACTGACCCTGGTGGTTGCATGGCAATAATAGTCTCCCACCAAGATATTGCTGGTCCTGACAATAGATATGTGGTATACCGCAGTCTTTCCTCATCGTTACAGCCGACGGCATCAAATTTCCTCTCTGTATCTCTTAACAAATCTTCGGCATCCATAGGTTCTGCGGTAGATGTGAACGGAAGTGGTCTTGTATTTTGGAAATCTGACAGACTCACTCCTTGTCCTCCATTATCTCTTCCTTGTTCACGGTGTTGCGATAAGATATGGTGCATAAGCTTATTTTGGACTTCCTGGTCTCGCAGCCTTCTTTCTTCCACCAGTTGCATAAATTGCATGAAACTTCGCTGTGACATGGGCTGCGATTGGGTTGAGGTTTGACCTCTTGCTGCTACCGTCTCGGCATTTTCCTTTTCTCTAGCTTCCCTAATTCTACGTTCATTCTCGGTTTCTAGTCGGTCTGTTGGCATTAACCTCTAGACATGTTGCACTTACGTCAAAACACCTTGTTGCATCATGCAAATGCACAGTGGGTTGCTCGTTTTCAATGCACAGTGCTAGCTCACACAATAACTCAAAATCCAAATAAACTCCAAATGATTGCAAATCATACACACATTCCGATATAAGTATCTCAGAATTCACAAGTATGTACATCACGAACATTCTCATGCAAACAAACATATACCATGTATATACATACACCCTGTACATACATATACATGTCATGAGTCGAAGCTCATTTATTCGGCTCTCAAGTCGCACACATACAATACTCATTACCAAAACAATACTACTTAACATGCTCGCTAGACTACTACTACAGCTGAAAGCTACTCGCGATAACTCAATCGCTCTCATAGTACTTCCCCGGAAACCATCCGTTGAAGCGCGTTGACCTCCGAAGAGTGCCTGGTAGAACGACTGGCTCGAGTGGTGCATAAGTCGGATCCGCTGCCGGTTCCTTCTTCACCTCACTCTCCGCAAAGAAGCTGGCCAGACTATTGAATACTTCCACTACTCTGCCTGGCCCACCATCGATGCTACGGATGCGCATACTCCCCGCTGCATCAAACTCTAGCGACCATGGTTCTTCCTTCTTCATGTCAGGGTAGAAAGGACGTCCATCCTCCGTATAATAACATGTGAGTGGCGTCATCTTCTCATTACTACCCCCAACCTGGTCAACTGTAGCCTCCTGACACGACTGCAAGGCCTCCAGACATAGAGCATACTCCTCCATAGACTCACCCGACTCCTCTTCTCCTTCCGGAGCACGCAAGTTCAGCTGCCTCAATTCTATCACTTGCCACTGGGTCCTACCGACCCTCGGCTCTGCCTCTACATCAAAACAAGGTAGGTCCTCCTCGTCCGTACCCCATCCGATAGGAACAATGGGCTCATACGTATCTGGCACTTACCACCCATTCTTGTTGATGTGATGGCCTTCCCTAGCTATGATAGGCTCGTAAGGTGTAGGTGATTCCAGATTTGACTCTGGCACAACACCGTCCACCACTACGGCATCTCCTAAATCTTCCTCTAACTCTTCCTCCATTGGATCCTCCTCCTCCCGCACAACATTGGTGGGCTGATACTCAACTACCGCGTCGTAGAGCTGCCTCCGATCCAGTACTAAGTCACGGTATGAGAACTCATCTAATAACTGCTCGTAATCCGACACCAAGTTGATGTGGAGTAGGTAGAAGATCTCCAACAATGACGTACAACGGTCCAGATACCGTGCTGCCATCTCGGGTTGGTCCCTAACGAAAGAGAAGTGGTCCCGCTTCATAGCCTCCTCAAGGTCGCCACACGGAATAGTCATAAAGACACTTCCGGAAAGATCCTTGGCACAATATCCTCGGATCGCAGTAATCGCCTCAAAGAAAGCTATCTCCCTTGCGACCACGGATATACTAGACTCTCCATAGGGTAACAAGTACCCTACTCCTATCTCTCTCGGTAACTGAATAGACACCCGGTACTTCACCGGAATCCTTCCGTCAAAGTGAGCAAACTTCCGCACAAGTGCCTTGGGGGAACAGTTACACGTCACTAATAACTGCTCCAGGATCTCTTCGAGACCTCCATGGTAGTTATTCAACCATGTCTCCGTCACAATCACGGTCCGATCAGGCATCTCACCCATCTTTCCGGACTGTCAAGAGAAAAACACGACAATTTAGCAAAACTTGATAAAGTAAGACAAAGATTTATAGCACTAAGGATATGACCGGAATATTCTCATTTGAATACCCATCATAATTCTTAGAGAATTCTCATCTTAACGACTCTCGGCTCCTACAGGCTATTCCCTTTACTAGGTCGTCCAACCTAAGGTCGAAGCATTGCTCTGATACCAGCTGCGGTGACCCAGTACACCACTGCATGTGTAGTGTACAAGTCATTGACATAATACTCACGAAAGTCCCCTTCCGTAGATATCACATCCCTTAGAGTGGTACAACAGAAACATTGCGGGTCCGCAACTTTACGTGTTCATAGGTATCAACCAAAAGTGTACAAAAGCTTCGAGATCATCCTCGGTCCATTGAGGAGTCTCATTTGAAAGCAAATTCAAACTAGCAAATCTAATAAGTAATGGTAGTAGAAGACTTAGCACCATTACGAGCATGAGCAACTTATTTAAGTACAGTTGCTTGGCTCAACTATCTAGCCTATAAGTCTACGCTTCAGCGTCCAGCTCCTCGTCGCTAGTTCCATAGACTATACCGTAGTCCACTCCTTCTACTCCTCCGAAAAGATCCGGCTCTTCATAGTATTGTTCCTCATTGTCTTCGATAGGGTCTTCGCTGTTCTCACAGTCTAAAGCAAGGGTTTCGAAGATAGATTGAGTACGATCGTACTCAGCAAATTCTACGGAAATGGTGTTTCATGCTGAATGAAATAATAGCTTGGAATCAAGGATTCCAAACATATGCAAGTTTTGGAAAACGGTTTTGTTGAAAAATTCAAGTTTTAATTTCATAAAAACTATGTCCATCAGCCCTCACGGGTTGTTAGAACTTTTGCATAGTTCCTTTCTACACGGCGTTCGCAATTCGTTCCCGGAATAGGGAGTAACATGTCACAATTCTATACACTCTACAGAGGTGCGCTAGCTTGCCCAGAAATGTCCTTGGTCTTTTTGCCAAATTCATACTGCCTTAGGTATGAGACCGGTTACCAAGTATAGCCGAATCATGCCGAGCACAACCTTATCCCGTACTCCACCCGTTGCAACCAACCCGGACCCCGGTCCGAATCAATCACCCTCTCAGCTAGAAGACAATAGCCGTTACTCTGCAGCAAAGAGCAGGGACTTTTACCATGAACTCCCACCCATTGATTTTCCTCGAAAGGAATCTCAATCCAGCTACGACTCTATGGATATACGGAACTCGGAAGTAACTTCGGATTCGCTTGTCCCATACCAAGATCTGTGGTCAGCGCGATTTACGACGCTTTGGAATGACTAATAACAGTTGTTATTAAATCCTATACATTCCCGGTACAATAGAACCTCCACCATACGATACTCCGATCGTATAACCAATCCATGGTTCCATCATCCACCAATTTATTTGAAAGCATTATTTTGATGCAAGTGGTATGAAGTACTATTCAAATTGTACTTTTGAAAATAATCAATGGACATGAACAAGAATGCACTTGCCTGGAAATTGCAAGGTAATGCAATTCAAAGGTTTTGCTTGACCCTGGACCTCGGGTTCTGAAGAAACGGCATCGTCCGAATAGAAGACAATGTTTAAGATCCAAATGATTTGAAGAGATTATTTGCAAAATAGTTTTGATAAACCCTTCCCGTGTGTTTGAGTGATTTGATGGTTGAATTTTAGGTTGCTCATATGAATTTCACTTTAGAATTTTTATATGAATTTCACTTTAGAATTTTCATATATCTAAAGAACTCTTACTTTTCCACAAGGGATATACTTCTTCGCTATAGAAGGACCCATTGAACTGAAGCACATCGTTGATCTGACAACCGGATAAGCTATGAGCCATCGGAAGGATCGCGGGTAACCATAACTCTATAAATAAATCTTTCTATGCCGCAAAGACGGATATATTGCAAACTCGGAAGAAATTCAAAGATATTTTTCTTAAGTTGATTTCAAAACCATGTACTACTTTGAATATGTACTTTCCAGTTTAAAACAATATTCCCCAAAAATTGGAAAATATTATTCTTGTTTTTTTGTTTTCTTTTGGTACTTTATTAATACCCAAGTCATTTAATTAAAAATAAGACATAATTGAAGCTTTTGTTTTAAAAAATTCACACAAGTGATAAGATTATTTTAAAGAAATTTTTCTTGGGTTGAAAAACATTTTGCTGAATATTTGAATATTTACTTATTATTTTTCATCTCATTTATCAACAAAACAATGGCTAGAGATTTTTATCTCAAACAATTCAAACTATTGACATATTTGAATTATTCATATTTTTAGCTTTCCAAAAATATATTTTTCATAATTTTTGGATACATATTTTAATAGTTACAACACTTTTACAGATAAGCCCCTCAACTTCTCAATATTACAAATAGGTCCTAAACAGGGCCCACTGGTCAGACCCTTATAGGTCAAACCGAGCAAACCGGTTTGGTTCAACCGTACCAGGGCCGCTCGCATTCCCCCTCCCTTCTCTCTCGCTCTCGCAACCTCACTGGCGACCGTGTCGCCTGCGCCTCCGCCGTCGCGCCCTGGCCGCCTCCGGCCAGCTCCGTCCATGCCACCGCCGCCAATCTTCCTGCCTCCCACTCCTCTCTCCTCTCACCAAAGGGATTGAGCGGAAACGCTCTCCCTTGGCCTCGCGCAATCACGCTAGCCCGCTAGGGTTTTGGGACGGCGCGGTGATTCCCGCCTCCGACGAGGTTGGGGTGCTCCAGCCGGCCTCCCTGGCCATGGCTGACCTCCCCTGGCTGTTGCCCGACCAACACAGGTCGTACACCTTGGTGTGGGTGTCCCTGTCCTGGCGGCCACCGCCATCTCCTCCAGTTCCGGCCACGGTGAGCTCGGCTCACCTGGTCCAGGTACTTATCCTCCTCCTCTATCTCATCCTTGCCTAGACCTCTCGCTGTTAGACCTAAATGACTCTTCCCTAAAATTTCCCCATTTGGGAATTTAGGATTTGCAGTGACTGAAGAAATCCTTCAGTCTTGGCAAGTTAGTGGAGTTTTTGATGTGCAAAATGGTGTTAATCTTCCTCCTTGACAACCATAGATGCCTTTTGACCCATGCTTGAGCTCTGTTGCTCAAGTTGCAACAAGAAGTCTGAATTTTTGCACTGTCTCTGATAGTGTTATATTCATGTACCTATGTGCTGCTGCTATACTTGAGCATGGGCTCCTAATGCTCCCTATACTAGCTCTTGCTAGTGTGTGTGTGTGTGCTTATTAGTCCTAGCTACTGCCAGTGGTGTAAAATCTTCACTTACACTTTCTGTCAGTTAATATGACAGTCCTTAGTGTGAGTGTGGCTTTAGTTAGTGAGCTTTTTTCCCTTATTCAAATCACAACAATTATATTTTGCAACTTCTTAGAGCTTGCAACTATCACTATTTATTTATTACCAAAATAATTTTCTTAACCTTAGGGTTCAGTGATATGCAAGTGTGAGAGTTATATAGAAAGATTATGAGGTAGGTGATTACTACTAGTGATTGCCACTTCATCTTCTTCCTCAAGCTTATATAGAGAATTTTCATGATTGTGCCTTAGGTGCTAGACATGGCTGTGGTGTCCCTCTATCTAGAGGATGCACAGATAGCCAGTACCTTTGTGTGCTACCACTCCCTCTCAACCTAGAAAATAAAATCTAGAAATAAACCTTTGGAGATTCCAAAGCTTGCTTGATGGAGATTTGGGCAGCACCTCCCTGCTCTGGATAATCCTAACTAAACAGTGGTTTTGGGGTTTGGGCTACTAACTGGTGTGAGCTTGCTCCTCTATTTCTCACTCCCAGCCTCTAGCCTGAGAGAACTTGTGAGCTTTTAGCTCCAACCTCTAGCCTCTGGCCTCAAGGTATTGTTATGAGCTGCTCTGAGAAATTTTGTGAGTGATTTCGTGTGGTGAGGGGGCGTATTTATAGTGTGGGTTAATCACTGTGGGCTTGACACCTGCTAGCATGCATTTGGTGACTAACCTGCTTAGTTACTGTTCTGAACCACCTCTCTACTTTTTAATCTAGTCCAGGTTCATAGAAATCATGAACCTACTAATCATACTTGCATATCTTATTGATTTCCTTAATCACATTGTCAAATTTTAGTTTCCTGAAGTTGAATTTGTTCTTTCTGAGCTGGTTTCCATCTCCTAATGTTAATGTGTCAATCTATCTGTTCATTGCTCAAGTTCTGGCCTTAATGAGTTGCTAATCTTGCTTAGCAAGTTAGTGATCCTTTCAATGATCACTAGCTTGCTTTCTAAATGTTTTTAAAGGAATCCTGGCTAGGGTACACTTTCTGTTGCAAAAGCTCATATTTTGATCTTGATCGATTTGTTGTATAAAATGGCTGCTACTTGTGTGTTCTTCCAAATATTAACAGAAATGTTTCATTTTTGTTTGAGTTTGCTGGTGCATTGCATAGTAATTTACTAGGCCATCTAGCTGGTCTACTTGGTTTTTTTTTACAACAATGTTCTGATTCTGTCTATTACTGAATGTTCTCATTTGATTTGATCTTGCCCGAGCAGTTCAAGTCCAGAACCTTTGTTTCTGGATTTGACAAAAATGGATTCCACATCAATGGTTTGCCCTAGGCAAAACCAACATTTTAACCATAACCCATGGTTTTGTCTTTGATGTTTCTTTTGCAGGTTGAAGCACAAGATAAGAAAAAGAAGAAGAAGATCTAGATATATAAATAGGCTAGTTAGGGTTTTTCTTTGATTTTTGATGTATTTTCTTCTGATTTTGCAATCTGACCACTATGTGGTATGTAATTATCAATGTTAATATTTTTAATGAATAGATATCAATATTATCTATTTTTTAGCAACTTGTCCCATATTTTTCTGATTTTTCTAGATTAAATGAAAAATGTCTGAATTTGACCTTCATTTGACCAGGTCAACTCAAATTTAAATTACAAATTTGAATTTGAACTAAATCAAATCTAATAATCATAAGAGTGTGTTTATGAAGTTTTAAACTTCTTTTTAGTGAAATTTGGTTGGATTAATTTTACCCCTCAAAGTTTGTTAAGCTCAAAATTTCAAATTTGAAATTTGATTCAAATTCTAGAGATCAAAAATGGTCTCTAGTCAAACTTCATCTTCTGAACCTCAACCAAAATAGGTTTTTGAAAACTCACCCTTTTTGAAATTGAGTGCAAATCTACAAACTTAAATCTACCCCTTTTTCCTAGGTCCTAAATGTCGGGATGTTACACTTGCTCTTCTTATTCTTCTTGAAGTTGGTGGTCTGGACGACCTTGTTCTTTCCCTTGAACTTGTGGAAGTTCTTCTGCACCACATTGGCGCTAGACTGACCTGCCACTGTCCCCTTAGGGTGTGCATCCTTTGCTTTAGCCTTTTCCTCAAGGTCCAAAAACCCAATGAGATTCTCAACAGACATCTCTTGTCTCTGGTGTTTGAGGTTAGTGGCAACATTCCTCCAAGATTGAGGAAGCTTTGCAATGATGCAACCAGCAAGAAATTTTCCAGGAAGCGGACACATGAGAAGCTCAAGTTCCCTAGCAATGACCTGAATCTCATGAGCCTGTTCGACCACAGAACGGTTTTCAACCATCTTGTAATCATGAAACTGCTCCATGGCATACAGTTCACTGTCAGCATCAGTAGCACCGAATTTTGATTCGAGTGCATCCCACAGTTCTTTGGTGTTGCGCATATGCAGATATGCGTCAACCAGCTTGTCCCCTATGACTCCTATGACACAGCCCACAAATAATATGGTGGTATCCTTGAACGCTTTCTCCTCTTCAGGAGTAAGCGTTCCTTTAGGTTTACCAACCGATACCCAGAAGGCGTCCATAGCAATGAGCCAAATAGTACGCTTGGTTTGCCAGCGCTTGAAGTGCGCTCCCGTAAACGGGCTTGGTTTCAGACATGCGGCAAAACCTTGACGCGAAAACAGCCTATAATAAGGTTTTTGGATTGTTGAAATAATTAGCGGTTTTCGCATTAATTTAATCTAAGTGTAAATCATGACATAACAATTTTCAAGATTAACTAGCATACACATATTAGACATGTAACACCCAAGCAAGTGAGAACCTAGCACATCTAAACTTGTAGCATACGCAATAATCAACAAAGGAAATAGCAGTAAGGTGAAGAACACGTACGAGCTAGTCGATGGTATGACCAGCGGTGAATCAACAGCAGGGTGTCGTCGTTGTTGGCGGCAGCAGCAGCGGTGGCATCAGCAGCGGCCTTGGCAGCGTTGTCCGACATGGTGATGAAGTCGAGGAAGCCGGACGTAGGTGATGAAGACGGTGAGCAGTCGCGCCGAGACGCTCCCCAAAAACCTTATCGCCTCTCTCCCGGTGCAGGATCAGAGAGACGGGGTTCCGGAGGCCTGCTCTCCTGGACGGTCGTGCACGCGGTCAACGGGATGGAGTAGTCGGCGGCAGCACAGAGAGATGGAACAGCGGTGGTGCGCAGGTAGGCAGATGCAATCTCACTGCAGGTGGTGGCTAGAGTTAGGCCTCGCCTGTTTATATAGCCACGGGTCAGGTAGGACGTGGACAACGTTCCCACGATCGAGTCGCGCACAGCCCATGATCCGGAAGGACCGGAAACGGCTGCACATTTAACGCGTCCGTCAATGACTCGCAATTAAACACAATTAATTATCCTAATAATCCCAAGCAGCAAAAAGATAAGCAACCCGTATAAGATTATATGGCTCCGGCTCGAGGCATTCCCGCAACACGGCATGGCGTGGCGTGACGTGGCGTGGCGTGGTAGGCGGCATCGGAGGAGGAGTGCGCGAGGGCTGCTCTTCTTCTCACACCTTAGAGGGTGTGGAAACACTCCACTATATAAGGTGCTCAAACTCCCCTTGCCATGCCATGCTAATTATGAATGGGCCAAGAGAATTTCAGAATTTGTATTGGATATGGGCCCAAGGCCCAACACCAAATTCCAACAGGTTGATCTTTTTTTTTTTTTTGAACTTAACAGGTAGATCATCTAACATGTAAGATCACTTGCGTCAGTTTGCTTCGTTTTGAAGTTCTAGCTAGGTGTTGTTACTCCGAATTCCATTTTTCAAAAGGATCAGGCGATCGAGACTCTGAACGCGTACCTCCGATTGATTTTATGTATGAAACACATGAGGTGTGTCACGATCGAGTCATTCTCTCAAAAATAGATCAAGTCAATTCACAATACCCTTTCAAAAACATTATCAACTCGATCACAGTGCAGGTTGCCTGATTGGCCACCGCCAGATGTAGCTAGTTCAACTGAAGCAAGCATGGGCACGTCTCCATCATAAAACAGTTCCGTCGTCCTGACACCCACCGCGCATATAAGTTCAACACAAGACAGATCAGCAAGCTACCACATTTGTTTTAATATAGGAGCATCTTCTGCATCTTCTACTGTGTGTCGGTGGATTGTTTTTTAGGCGATTTCGTTGAGCGAATAGTCTATATGATTGGCCTGGAATAATTATGATTGGCCTGGAATAATTACGTGCTACTTCTGCGTGCGTTGGTGTAGTACTATATGACTGGCCTGGAATAATTATGCGAGTCATGCCGCGCAACCCGACGTTCGAACTACCGTGACGCGATGGCGAGGTCATCAACCCGTACGTGCACAACAAGGACGAGCCACCAAACAACTGCCAAACTCAAACGCGACCCACCAGGTAGTCCGCGGTAGCAAAACATTTGTGCTATTCTAGCATAAAACGGTTCAACTTTAAAAACAAAAAAAATACCAGCCGGACATAAAAAGAAAAAAATACCAGCCGGACATAAAAAGAAAAAAATACCAGCCGGACATACCAGCCGGACATAAGAAGCTTCCGTGACCAGCGCCTCTCCCTGCCAATCCCCTTACTCAAACCTACATCATATGCTTCGAAGGCTGCACCACAACAAGCCTAT
>CBMN011745339.1:0-11066 GCA_000582825.1 Hordeum pubiflorum | reverse complement strand
GCACAGGGTACGAGGTTCGTCGCCGCCACTGTTCCCCACTCCTAACCCTAGTCCGATCGAGAGGGAGGCGCTGAAGCGATGGGAAGCCCACCGACGCCACCAAAAACTCCACCACCTCACCGATGGCATGTCCACTCCGTCGGGTTCATCATCGCAAGGAGAAGGTAATCTCCATCTCTACTCACCAGTACCGGAAATCCCCAACCCCATGCGATCCAGTACACTCAACAGTATGGTGATGCAAGTTGAAGTACTCTGTAATCTGCACGGGGATGTCCACAATCACAAAAATTTATTAATATCTCACAAATTTACAGATTTTATTTCAAATACTTGTAGGATTGATTTTCACAGAATTTGCCACACACACGGCCAAACACGCCAAGATTGCACTTTAAGCACCATAAGTATCAAGTGCAATTAATCTCAGTTACTCGAATGCTTAATATGTTGTAATGGTGATGCAGATTGAAGGAGGTCATCGCTATGAACACTGGAAACATGCTTGTGATTGAGGACAACGAGCCGACGGCAAGATGGCTCACGCAAACAACCATTAGAGATGAGGAAACTGTAGTTCTGCGGACTGCTTTGCTATCACAGTAGTTGCTGCTGTAGTGCAGGCTATGGCTTAATAAGAGAGGAAGTAACGGAGATTCATTCAAAGAGAAATATTGCTGCTTTGGGGTGCTGTTGCTGCTTGTTCAGTACTACTATATATTACTGCTGTGTGCTAGATGTTGAGAGGAGTGACAGTGAGACTTACTGAGTTACGTTGTGACTGATTCAATTAGTTTCACTGATTTCTGCACATGTCAGGTGAGCTGCAGGTCTGCAGTTCATTCTTTTGGTTCTCACTTGAGTTGACTCTTTTGATTTGCTCATTCAATGTATTTCAGTTGTAAAGAAGTTCAGAGTTGCTCAAGAAAATGAAAGAAGTGAGGGATTATCATCATCGATCAGAAGCATATTAGGTAGGTTTATTTTGTTGCTCCGAACTGTGGATCAGTTGAAATGTGTGGTACGATTTAGTTCTATAGTCCCTATGAGCTCAGCTGAAAGTTGTGGTTCGCCCCTGTTGCTAAGCTGTCCGACCGAGCCATGGGCCACACGATGCGAGTGGGCTTCTAGCTTCTGTGAGTGGCCTGGGTTATGGGCCAAGTGACACGCGTGTGGGCTCCCTACGAAGAGTTGATAAATATAGGTGCGATTCGACCTTCTCGAGTTTGTGAGGCGTCATTTTCAGCGCAACCTCAACACAACTACACGGGATAAATCTTTGAGAATATATCTCCTCCCGTTCACTATATATATCAAGAGAAAAATAACTTGAGCCCGTACGTGTAACTTTAAAACTCATGCTACGCTCCAAATCTACTTAATACGTGTAGTTAGTTACTCACGTAAAGTTTTAACATGTTTTAATTTTGTGGGGACATTTAAAATGTGTTTTGCCTTTGAAAAATGCTATGTAATTTTCAAAAATTATTCGTGCATTTTAAAATGTTTGTGTAGTTTTAAGAAAAGTGTTCACGTATATTGATATAATGTTCATATAATTTCAAAAATGTTCGCCCTTCTTTAAAAAAATGTTCATGTAATTCTAAAAAGTGTTCACGTGCTTCAAAATATATTCGTAATTTTAAAAAGTATTCATGCTCTTTTTAAAAAGCCCATGTGATTTAAAAAGTGTTTATGTGTTTTGAAAATAAGGTTGATGCATTTTGAAAAACAGATGTACAACTTAAAAGTGAGTGCTCTTTTTAGCTAATGAAGAGCGGCCATCACCATCCAGCTCGACGAATTAGTTTTCAAAGTATTATACTTCCGCTTGCTATGGCCCGGTTCAATAACAGGTGTGTCATGTAATGGCCGAGATAATCACCTTGGGATTGACCATGTTTCGGATGCATTGTGATCAGCTCGACACCACAATATAGTCGGTAAGAGCAGAAAGGAGGATAAGCGACAACACATGTGAGGTGCTAAGCAGAAATAGATAGCGTGGACATACGGAGGGGTCTTGAGTCATGCTTATTGATGTAGGAGCATACAATCCCGTTGCAACGCACGGGCAACTTTTCTAGTTAGATATAAATCTATACCTATACTAATTAGGCAATCCCTAGAAATTTGCACGTTAATTAGATTTTACCAGCTGTTAATCTGGTTGGACCGAATTATTACAGTCTAGATCGACTCATAGAAAAAAAACTCAGGTATCCTTCTCCCCTGACCCAACTCTCTCAATCTCTCCAAAAAAAAAACTCTCTCAATCTCTCACGTCTCATTTATCTCTCCAATGAGAAAAAATAACTTATCTCTCTCCTATGACCCAATCTCTCACGCATCTCTAAGAAACTCTCTCACGTAAAAAACACTCACCTATAGCTCTAAAAAAATCTATGTTTGATTATTTAACAGAAGAAAAAAAATCCTTAGAAGACCCACATGCTTTCACGTACGGTTGGGGAAATAGAGGCCAAAAGATATACGATTGCAACTCCCATCTCAACCATCCTTCAAACAAACAAAAAAACTCCTATCTCAATCTATCTTGCTACTCCACGTCTCTTTCTCCATCATCACAAAAATAACGCCTTGAAGCAATCTGGCCGAACGTCTCTCTGTCTGTCTCTCTCTCCCTATTCTCATGTAAAACAAGTCCACGTTTCTCTCAAACTGGGTCAAGCAAGTTGGGTCATGGATCCGGTGTGTTCTTTTCCACATCTACTGATCGATCTCCAGCTTATTTGTTCCAATGCATGTGACGCAACAGCTGTAATTCTCTCAACCTCTTTGTTCTGGTGGGTTCAAGTTCAATTTAGACGTGATTCTTCTCCTATGGTCATGCCTCTTTCTCTCTCAACTTACGTTGAAAGAAAGAGACCTGGAGGTGATGTCTAATTGTCGCCTCCAAGGCTCCATCGCGATCTGGCGACGACGAGCTAGAATCGGCAAACATCTTCGTGGTCCGCCCCTGATATTAGTTTGTATTATGCCGACGCAATGATGACTTGCCCATGCGTCCTGCTGACCATTAACAATTATATACAGATTGCGTCTCCGTGGCGATGAGTAGGCTACAGCTGAAGTTTGCACTGTCCCAGACGCCAACATCATGCAGCAGCCATCAACCGTAGTGGTTTCTGTGCAATCTCTACTCGGCTCTCCGAAACCAATCTAAGGTATACTGGGTAAGGTACAAAGGTCCCAGCAGCATGATCTACTTTTCACCGTCAGATCCTCTAATTCTTTGATCTAAAAGATGCAGCAGAAGTATTTTCGTTCATCCATGCATGGTTGCATTGGTCCGATTCGCATCATCTCGAAGCAAGCACTCTTGGAAAAAAGTCTGACCTTGGTACGATTATATTTCTTTAGATGTTGGTCTGCTCTACTACAACCAGTTCTCCGTTTTCCAGTGCCTATGTCATGTACTCATGTACTAGATGAAATCCACATGAGAACTAGGCATGGACTCGCTTGCAGACGCCTCATATGCACTTTTTAGTACGAGGACGTGCTTTAGATTAGAATTTGCTCCGCTGAGCAGACGGTCTTCTGTGTTTAGTTATTCAACAGTTGTCCCAGTGATATTGATAATGAAACTCTTCAGATTTAATCAAGGTATATCTGTTCACGGGGAGACCTTACTTACCTTAGTATATCATGGACTCTTTCGATTTTCTAAGGATTAGTTCTTGCAAATATTCCAAGTTACACATACTTACCCAGTTCGGATAAGTTATACTACTTGAGTAGGATGTCCATATTGGCACTCTTCTATGAAGTCAACTTGGTGTTACAAACTTAAAGAAGGTAACTAACAAATATCTTTATTTATCTTCTTTTGATATATCTGAAGATTTTGGTTCCTCATACTACAAAGATATTTTAGTTCGTCTATGGATGTAATTGAGAAAAAAAATTAACTTACTCACCCACACTATATTTTTCACTTTCTTGCTGCCACAATTATTCCAGTTTTGTTCAAGATTTTGTGATGTGGTGTGCATCACACAACATCAGCGAGATTGCTCCCCACAGCAGTTTTTGTCCTGAAAACAAGTCTCAAGTTGTTGAATATAGTGCTGATCTAAACACAGAGGAAGGGTTCAAAAGAGTAGAAAACCGTAGACTCCACCGACCATGACGTGCAGTGAGAAGATGTATCCCACGAGCTAGCGTTCATGGTAGTGGATGGCGGTGATGAAGATACTCCAGATGACGGCAGCTTGCAAGGTCAGGCCACCGGAACATGCTCGCATAATTTTTCGCCCACGCGCATCAAATGGCAATTTGATCCCTATAGCTTCCATTCATGGTGGTATTATGCCAATGCTCCAGGTAACATGTTTGCCGAATGCTGAAGCCACAGCCCAACAATTAATAACCATTAGTTGTCATTGATATGTTTACTTTAATACCTTCGTATGTTGAATCGTGGAGTGGAAATTACTCACTTCGTATGTTGGACGGCAGGAATTTACTTTAGAGGTTATACTGGTCTTAATAAACATGGTCCTATTAGTGATGAGCTGATTAGTTGTAGGGCTATTGAACATATTTACTTTTGTGTGTGCACAAAATCCTAAAGCTAAACCATTCCTACATGTACGCCATCCTGCATACACTTCATTACATGGTGTACCGGAGGGCCCAGATGCTATATTATTTTGTAAACAAACACTATATGTGACATATATATTAGATTTCATTAGGTTCAAAAGAAGTTTAGCTTACGTACCATGATTGTTTTCTGCTCGCAGATTACTGCACAATCAAGAGTCATTTTGTTTGTGATAAAACACAACATCGTTGCATTTTCATTCAATGAGAGAAGCACAAAGAACAATACAAAGTACGGAGCAGAGAAACATCTACGGAGCTGAACATGAGAAAAAAAAATTAGGTTAAATCCTTGGACATCCTTCAGCTGAACTAGGGACATGGTTAAATCTGTACATAATGTTTTTGCTGGATAATAGCTGGCAACTGTGGTTTCATAGACAAAAGTAACCAATGCAAATAGTCGGCCATTGATTTGATTGCTTATTTATGCATCTGATCATAATGTTTTGCTTTTTAGTTTTTTGAAGATACCAACAAAGGTGGATTTTCGGTGATTCGATTGACACTACCATTTTCTGTTAAAGCTATTGCTACATGCCAATAAGATAGTGTTTAAAAAAATCAATTTATTGCAAAAGTTCCACTTAGAGTTATCCTCAAGTTAATCAAGAACTGTTTCTAAGTAGTTATCTTGCAGATTCAACTAATAGGAGCTACTTCAAATATTCCTTTATTGAAATAAAATTCTTCAAGATATTTCATAGAAGTATACGTGTTCTGTTCATAGATCAGCAAAAGCCAATTGTGTAGTTCGACCTTCAATGTCACTGTAACCTTAAGATTCTGGCCTTACGACCTTACTGTATCAAAATTAGTTTCAAATTTATATCATGATCTGCAACACTGATATTGATCGTAATTCTACAACGAATTTCACGTTTTAATTGTAAAATGGTTGTGGCATATTATGGTACTACCTAAATATCTGATATACATACCTTTTACTGCATGTACTATATTTTGAATACGTGTCAAGCAACAGAGAATATCCAACTTTGGTATATCACTCTGTTAGTCATGCCCTGCTCCAAGAATTAATTTTTTGTCCATCAGAGGTCTGTCTTACTTTATGTCTACTTAAAAAATTTGTCGTAGCAATTCATCTCAAGCTTTTATGAATTAGTGATAGTTCGGGTATTATTCTAAACTTGATGAATTGATTGGATGTGGAAATAAATAACATGAGCATCCATTGGCTTTGGTCAGGTAAAATTTCAAATATAGACATGTTTGTGAAGAACTGGAACCAGTCTATCATTTATGGACATGAAGCTTAGATTGACCATGATATAATCATTCAATATAACTCTTTCATGCACATAGACAACATGAATGGTAGAGTACTACTATTACTATAGCTATCATGCAAAAAATATATAGATTTACCATTACCATGAAGGAAAATAAATCTCTCTGAATACACAAATGTGTTATGTACATAAATGCGCATATGTGTATATCCAATTAAGCAAATACTACTGAAATATGTACCAGTTGTTGAGACAATGCATATGAATTTCCATTTTTGGTATTCGATTTACTTTATATTTTCTAATTGCTAGCCCGTGCAAGTGCATGGGTTGACGACTAGTATTTTATAATTTAGTATTGTAATCTTTTATTATTATTTGTCTAAAACAACTTTTGTTGTAGAGTTGTGAGTTTTACTTTTTTTTTTTCTGGATATGACATGCCCACTTGTCTTCTTCGAGTCAAATCAGAGTCTGCCATATCATAGTTTGGCAATATGGACGCAATCAAGTTGTTTCTCTGAAATTTAGAACTTTAATTCCAAAGGTTCATGATTTATCTTTGCCGGCTATCCCGAGCGTGGCACAAGAGCTTGTTGTTCCTTAGCTTGTGAGGCGGTGATAGTTTTTTTTGAAAAGGAGGACGACCCCAGCCTCTGCATCTGGACGATGTATGCAGCCACTTTATTAATTATTCACAAAGATCTTACAAAGTAGTACATCAGTAAGTCTGAAGCCANCATCTTGGCAACATCTGTCGCTACTTCTATCCACTTGATGAAGGCGTGCCGATAGTCCAAGCCTAATACCAAACAGACCTCGCATCTAAGCCTAACATCTAAAACCGGAGGCCCCAGCCAAGCCATATACCTGGTCTGGGGCACACACCAGTCCGGCGCACTCTCAGAGGCCGCCACTGCCGTCTTCCATCGATCCATCTTCAGAGCAGATACTGACGCCACGACCTTGCCAGGTCTGCCATCGACGCCACCACGACGCCAGACAGCGCCATCTCCTGTACGAGTCCGTCTACACACATCGAACGCCGAGACTCCACTGCGCCCCGCCGCCAAGATCCACAGTCGTCGATGCATAAGACGAAACACCGCTCCAACAAAGATGTTGTCCGCTAGTCCCTCGAGCCCATGCACACCTCTAAGACTGACACCACCAAGGGGGAAACAATGCAAGAGCGCCGCCGTCACCCGATCTACCGATCTAGGGTTTCCCCCGAAGATAACAGATAGAGGTCTGGAACTTCTCCACGGCGATGTCTTCAAGAAGAGAACGACATAGAAGAGCGCCGCCATCACCGGCCTTGGCATCTAGCCGAGCGCAAGGTTTTCACCCAGATCTGTTCGAAGACTTGTGTACGGATCGCCGCCATCTCCACCGGGGACTGCAAGTAGGCTCCAGGCCGCCGCCGCGTGACAAGCTAGCAGTCGCGCCACGCGAGCAGTAGGGCCACCCGCAAGCCCTAGCTGCGCCACCAAAGAGCCCTACACCAGACCCTGCCGCCGGCCCTGGACAGGACGACGCCACATACGCCCAGCAGCCACCACCGCCAGCACGTGCCGTCGCGCCGCCGCGCCCCACGACCACGCCTCGCGACCACTAGAAGAAAGCGTCCCGCGCCGCCATCCTCGGGCAGGAGGAGTAGAAAGCCCCGCCACCGCCTAGACCGAGCGGGCTTTGCCCGACGACCTGTGTCAGCGGCGGCGAGGAGTGGCGGAGGGAGGAGGAGGGGCGAGGGGCGGCAGATTTGGGCTCCCTCCAGCTGCCCGCGGGCACGGCGCAAGGAGAGGAGTTCTGCGTCCCTATCAAATCTCGAGTGCATCCTTTGCTAATTCTTTTTGCAGTGGAGTTGATCTATGCCAGCATTAAGAAATGCATCATAAGGAATAAAAGCGTGATTATTCATAGACGTGAGGTATGTCATACGACTTCAGCTTTATGGACTTGAAATACACATACTAGTTGTAATAGTTGCATGTTTGGTATACCCATGTATAAAGTTTTTATTTACTTCGTAGCTGCCAAGACTTGAAATACACATACTAGTTGTAATAGTTGCATGTATGGAGTAGGTCTTGGCAGCTACTTTAAAGTTTTTATTTACTTAGTTAAATTAGTTAAGTAGTTGTTGTTCTTTTTTGCCTAACTAACTAAGTTTTGTTGTGGGAATAGTTTTTGAAGAAGTGGTGTAACAAGATAATCATGAGAATAAGAGAAAGGCATCGAAAGGCTTGGATGTCGAGAAAAATGTATTAAGAAGCAAATATTAGCGATACATGTCTCCATAGTATCAAATTTGATAGAATCGGTAGTGCTCGCGGAAAGAGTCCTCCATAAGAACAAAGTTAGAGGTAATAGATATTATAGCATGCCACAACTTGCCGTGCAATCATATAAGATATTATTTTGCGTGTGTCTTATGAACCTTTGTTGCGCCTTGGGAGAAATGCTGACAACTTCGTTGGCCTATAAATGATGTACCTGAGTTTCGGCTCGGTTTCGACTATTTAGTTGGTTAACGTCTATAACAAAAATATTAGGATAGTAGCGCTGTCGTGATCTGGTCGCTTTGACTATATAGAAATTAATTATAAGGTTTTCAATGATAAATGTTCTTCTATGATGCAGGTTATCTACAGATATACCGGTACGCTCCGTTTATGGTCGTCTCTACAATGTGTGAAGAATCAAAACATATTTATAGAGATGTTTACACGTTTGAAGGCTACAACGAGGGATACTTTTATCCAACATGGATGGCAGCATGATCTTTGAATTGGCCCTCCTACCTCATAGGCGTTACACGGTCTTCACATGATTGCCTGTATTTCGCCTTTTTGATTTTTTTTGAACTTGGACATGATTATGGCTGTGTGCATCTCAGTTATGCAGAGGCCGGATGTAATGCTTAAACCTTTAAAGTAATAAAACGTCCTTTATCGGAAAAAACAAAAATGTTACGATAGTTAAACTTTTGCTTTCTCAAAACGATGTGTTTCTCCTGTAAAAATATGGATACTAATGTGGTCAACGATAATTTAATCAATGGTCTAAAACCTTGTATCGATCATGAGTGTTTGGCTTCCACCACAACAATAACTCAGGTGCGCATATCATTTTTTGGCATGGTCTCATTAATCAAGGTGAAAGCTATGACAAGTAATGATAGAAGGAGCACTACTGGGCCATAATTCGACGATACTTGTGGGTGTTAACGAGTTACTCTAGCACCGATGCTCTCTTTGACATGATGTCACATCCTTAATAATCTTTTCACTTCAAAAGTTGTTCCAACATGCTCTGATGAAAGAGAATAATTGCTAGTTCACTACTAGGTCCAAGTTAATAAAAACTATGTTCTGGTTTTCTTGGCCTAACAGTCTTGCATAATAACCATGTCACCGCTATAGCTATATTAAATATTCAAGTGAGGAAACCTATGGGCTATCTTGGCATACAAGACGTAAGTGAATTACAACTGTCAGGTTATTTCAGTTTAAATAGTGAGTTCATTATGGTTTTATTTCTTGCTTGAGGACAAACCAGGTTTAAACATGGTAGGTTGATGAATGGATTTCTCACTCATTTTTACCCGTGTTTAAACTTATTTTTCTCAAATAATTTTGAGATAATGACTTAGATTTGCTTACTAGTGAATAATAAATTTAAATGATTGCAATTCTCCTTGTTTATTTTGCTCCTTGTACAAATGGACTATTTTGGATGCAAATTAAGCTATAATGGAGTTTATTAGGTGTGAGGATCAAGACCAATTACACTAAAAAAATCTTGGCTTTTTTGCAACGTTTCATTTGTGTCATTAAAACCGTTTTTTGTCACGGAAACTGGTTTGGTGACGTTTTCCGACCATCACCCCCGCCGTCACTTAAGCACCGTCGCATAAAATAAAATCTTGACAGTGCCACTTCCTCCGTCACACAAGATCGTGTCTCAGGTGAACCCAAATTTGTCATTGATGGACATTTTTGGTAAAGAACATTTTTTGCTAACCATAATCCGTCAAGAACGATAGTTCCGAGGGTTTGACCGGTCTAAAATTCTAACAAGTGGGGCCCGGAGTTTATGACGTGGTTGCTTCCATGTGGGTCCGCCTTGAGTTTTATCACCGACGGTCCCGTCGATAATAAGTCGGGTGTGGGCTTTGACCGGTCAAAACTGCTGAAATATTGGCCTAGAAGATGCTCACGTGGCTGCTTACATGTTGGACCAGTCATTGTTTTTTCGTGATGATTTGCTGTTTACCAGACAATGATTGTGAGATGTAGGCGTTGTACTGTTGATGTGGATGCTGGAAAGGGGATCCACATGTGGGTTATGTGGCTTCTTACATGCGGCTCCATATGCTTGTGACAAAACGCATAACCATCAAAATATTTAGGCACAATTAAGCTGTATTATATTGCAAAATTGGTGAGCATATATGATACAAAATTGTAATATTTGACAATTTTATATGATTTTGTTCAAATTTAGAATTTCAATGCAAATTCAGCCATCGTGGCAGTGACTACATCGCAAACATAATAATTGTTTCCGAGACTGTCTGAGATATTACAATAGGCAACCATAGGACAGAGTCGCAAAATAAATTAGACACTTGGACGCAGTTTCATCACCTTCAAACAATGCTCTAGTATGATGGCGGTGTTTTGCAGCTGTGGGCAATGAATTATTGTGACAACATCCTGATGATGTAGTAAGTAGCTCCCTCAATCCCTTGAAGAGTCTTTTCGAGAGCCAAAATTTTCTCGTAGTTGGCTTTGTGGACGACGTCATGTTCTTTGGCGTAGACTTCAAGTGCAATTTTGGTAGACTGAAAATGTTGATGAAGCACTGCCGCGGAAATATTCATGGCCTCAATTTCATCTAGCTTGTGTGACAGATTCTTCTTGAGAGCCTGAGGTACTTTCTACATGTATACAAGTGTATTCTTCACACCTTTTAGGTCACAGGACATACGTTCTAAATAACAATGTCACACAACCACTAAGTTACTGTAAATTAAAATGTACCGGAGATATAGATTTGGGTCCTCCACAGATGATGCAATCTCAGCAGTGACAACTCTAGCCTCTAAATTGTTGACATTCACTACTGCGGGAATGCCCAGCAGTGGCGGGTGCAAAAAAGCCTAGTAGTGGCAGG
>CBMN011745335.1:0-10431 GCA_000582825.1 Hordeum pubiflorum | reverse complement strand
GTTTGATCGACGTAATTTGATCCACGTTACATGGGAAGTATGAAAATAGGGGTTCGAATATGAGGAAGACGGATGTGTACGAGCGGATTTGAGACGTGCCCGGTCAGTGCCCGCAGACGCGTCCGGACGCGTCCACGAACGTTTGAGGAGTCGGATTTGTCATGTGCGGCTGTAGATGCTGTTAAGAGCTCCGATCCGGGCCGGAGCTCGTCGACCAGCAGTTGATTAATCTACTCGAACCAACACATACACGTCAACATGTCAGAAAACAAAACGAAAATACTACTCGAACCAGGTTGTCGCCATGTACTCAAGCCGATCATGTGCAGCGTTTGACCGTGCGCATGGGCCGCTTCTCGATCGAATGGTTGGGCGAACGGTACAAGCCACGAGTATCCATTTATCTATCCATTTATCTATCTAGGAAAGAAAAGAAAAACTCTAAGACTTGATACGGTTCTTAAATCAATGAATAGAAGGAATATGGCGAAAATTGTCTCGCGATTTATGAAGTAGTTAGATGTCGCACGAGACTATAGTAAGTTTTTAGTTTTAATCTTGGAACTTACAACTTTTCATATGAAAATTCTGATTTTTTGTCACGAGTATCATGTTTCAAAGTCATGTTTCAAAGTTGAAACTTCAAGCTATATTTTTTAATCGATCGCAGGTACTGAAGTCATGATTTTATTGGTCGCTCATACTAAGTTTCAAGAATTAAAACTTAATTAAAAAAATCATCAAAACATATTTAGAATATCTTATTAGAAAGCCTTCGTCACAAAAACCATGAATATGAAACGAAAATCCTATCTCGTGAGTCTTGACCGTTCGCTGGGAGAGGAATAGCAAGCGAACCTCTTTTGATAGCAGTTTCAGTTTTGAGTGGAGATTAAATGTTGGCAGTATTAAACAAGAAATACCTTCTAACTGCTGTCGTGCCACTCAAAAGAAACTGTCATCCCTAACAACTAAAAAGTCAGCGAAATCGTTCGCAAATGCCTACCCCTCCTGACGAATGTTCGCCGGCTAAGGGGTCCATATTGAAAGAAAATTTAATTTAAACTTTTTATTCAAACGACATAGAAGTTTAAAATTTGAAAACAGAAAAAAAAAACGCGTGAGAAACTCGATGGCCCACACCTACGTGCCCCAAATCCTCTCCTAGAAATCTAGCATGGGTACGTGATGGGGCCTCTGACGTGACCTGCAATTACTTGATCCAACTGATTGATTAGCGCCCTGCCCCCATCTCTCCCGCCCCACCTCTCAAAAAATGATTTATTAGCCGTTATTTATCTTTTTTTTTGCGAGAAAGCCGTTATTTATCTTTGATGACGTGACAGGCAGAGTAGATAAACTGAACTCGCGCATGATAGCTAGTGGAGCATGGTTGGTTCGTAGATGTGGCGATTTTTTATTGCCAAACGGTGGCGAGACACAGCACTTGTGGGATGTGACCAAGAAATTGTACTTGTGGCCAAATAGACAAAATTTGGCAAAAAAGTGAGCTGCCAAAAGAAGTGTGAGCTGCCGCAATTATGTACTAGTGAAACAAACACTAGAGTCGCTCTCACTTGTGACAAAGTTTAGCAAAGTGTAGCGAGAAATTCGCAAGAGGTGCGGGGCGCCTACTCGGTTGGCACATGATTGCTTCGCAATTCGGAAACATGTTTATACGATTGGCCCTTAATTTATGTTCATCGGGTCGATGCATGACAGTTTTATTGCAATTTTTTGCAACTCCACGCACCCCATCTCTCATGTTTTTTCTTTTCCCTTTCAAATTTGAATCCATTCCGTCTTTCAAACCGAAATTCCAATTTATGTTTCGTTTGCGTATTCGTGTAACAGTGTTCCCTGCGACGAGGACTTCCGAACAAAACTGCTATTGTTTGAAAGATCTCAAACCATCTCACATGAACGATCTCAAACATGTTATCGAAATAACTCTTACAATCCATTTTCTTTTGTAAGCACAAAAACACAAGTTTTTAATTGGTGAAAAAACCGTGCGATCCAAAGATGTCTGAGCAGAGCAGTGCTTGCCGGCGACCTAACAAATACGGTACACGTTTATAGTACCTCCACGCCATATTTTCCAAGCTAACAGAATTCCTAGACTAGTCGGGATATATATCTCGCCTATGTCATGGGCCCTCGGACGTGACTTATAATTTTGTTGATTGATCCGGTTGATTAGCCGTTATTTATGCTCTGACGTGACACACGGAGTAGATGCCGAATCAACTTCAGCTGGCAGTCGTGCCGCGCATGTTTGGTTCTGGATGTACTTCAGACGACATGCGGGGAGGAAGAAACTGTTTCACCACAAATAGGAAAGGTTTGGTAGGCACGGCGTGCTGCTAAGAAAGTGTGATGTACAATCGTGTAGGTGAAACGAACACTAGCCTTTACAAAAGCTACCGCACTTGAGGCCAAAGTTTGGCAAGGTGTAACTATGCACCAAGCATATAGCAAAGTGTGCACATACCAAGCATACCCATAGTCAGTTTATGCCGGGTTATCGGTTTTTCTTCTCTTTTAAGACACCTCCCTAGTTACACCCCATCTCCTCTTTTGCGATTTTGCCGCTCTTGGCGGTGTCCATGTCTTTCACAGATATGACGCTTACTTTTAATAGAGCAATGCTAGACTCTCGGGTAGTTTACGAGGGATTAGCGGGGTGGTTAGGGATGATTGGCTAAAATTTGCACCTAAGTTTGTATAGTTGGCTTGTCCATTTACTCCCGCCCCCTCTGTATGGCGGAAAAATGACATTTTAAGGTAAAGTTTCACGTCTGATTGGCCTGCCTTGATCGTTGCTTGCCCCGCCAATCGGTTGGCACGACGAGGTCTCCCGCACCCGACACATTATGTCTATGCGACCGGTCTTCTGATGCTATGCAACACCTCTTGGTGGGCCGCATCTTCGCTAAGATCAGTTGGCACGAGGTTCTTTTGTAGGTTAGATCGACAACACGCCTGCTAGCCATCGATGGTAGCTTTCCACAATGTTGAACGATCAACATCTTCGCCATTGCGGCGCAGGTGCACAAGGGTTCTTCTATCCCGATCATCCTCATTGGTTGGCCCATCTTGAAGGAGTGGATCACCGCAATCTTCGGTAGGCGTTACCCTAGGTGTTCCTCGTTGTGTGTATTCCATCAAGTCCGAGGCACATGACTGGGCCACGGCTTCGCGATTACACGTATTTTTCCCTCGTGGTCTCTTGTAACCTTATGCAAGGACTTTTTATTTTGTACATATTCTTCTGTTTATGAAATACATCGGGATACACTCCTGCGTTTTTCTCGACAAAATGATTGCCGTTATTATGTTTGGTGGAAGTAAGACACCCCTACACCGTTGGGCACGAGTAGGGGATGTGATTCAAGGTTGTTGTTGTTTGGGGCAATTCATGTCGTTGTGCGTGTTCTGCCTAATAATGTATTTAGGTCCGCCGAAAATTGGGCTTGTTCTCTCTCTCCCACTTATATCAAGTATGCACATTGCAAAGAAAACCTAGATAGTAGACATCACATGTCTTAATAATGTATTTAGGTCCGCCAAAAATTGGGCTTGTTCTCTCTCTCTCTCACTTATCTCGAGTATGCACATTGCAAAGAAAACCTAGATAGTAGACATCACATGTCTCTACATCTCTATTGTCCATAGACCGGGGTTGTGAAGCTTTAATACTAGAGAAGTCACCACTGCCATCTCGCCATGGACGAAAACATCGTCTGTCACTAGTAGAATAATCCAATTAACGAGACACCAAGACATCAAATGTAGTGTTTAATTGTTGATGGGTCGGGGATACAACAACCCCTCATAAACTTCCAGCCAATGTTTGGTCCTCGACTTTCGGCTTATTTACATAATGGAATTCAAAATAACGATAAGAAGAATAAACATACGGGATCCATGAGTCACGATCTGGTATTTCTGAAAAACACAATGCTTTTTAATATAGTGAATTTGATTGTACACTGGAAATCAATGCCTGAAAACTTCGAGGAACTAAAAGAGAGAGCGAGTGAGAGAGGGACATGAATAGACGAGGGAGAAAGCGTGACATAGAGTGCATGGAATTTTTGAAAAGGGAAATAATGTGCATGAGCCGCCGGCTATAACCTTGGTGACATGATATACCTGCAAGCATGACAACACATTCATCTCCAATGACGCACAACCCATCTTAGCTCGCCCGCTCGATATTGTCGAAGTCGAGGCTAGGCAATGGACGGTGACGCATGCGAGGGGTCCGACGCCTTTAATTCTCGCGGTGGTTTGTGCCTAGTGACTACATGGGTCGGGTTGTAATCACCGGATTGCTCGTCTTAGGGCTTGTGCAACCCCTTCTTTTCATAAACGCATCAAAACGCGGGCCTTGTGCAATTTTTCGAAGAAGAAAAAAACAAAACGAGATTCCTATGCAACCGCAGGCACATCGGCATTACCCTATACGAATTCGACAATTTCAATCATGTTATCCAGTCACTCTTATAAACCGTAAACTCAAAAACTCAAGTGTCAAACTTGATGGAAAACCTTTTTTTTTTCAGGATAAACTTGACCAAAAACCCTGCGTCCCAAAGATGGCCGAGCCGGCCAGTGCTCGCCGGCGGCCTAACAAAGACGGCACATTTGAGGCTCCCCCACGCCACATTTTCCGTGGCCAGCAGACAAGCCCCTACGCCCTACACAACAGTGGACTCCGGTGCTGCCTGCCTGGCTCGCCCAGACCCAGAAAGATCGACGCTTTGCGCGCACCTGACCACAGCTGTACCGGAATTCCGGCAGTACCACCCATAGTCCCTCCCGTACCCCTGGCGGCGCCCGCGATCCTTCCCGGCAACGGCAAGCCGGTCAATCCTTTTCCCCTCCTCCGGGTACGCGCACCGTGCTTGTTTGCCTTCGTCAACACACACCGTGTGAGCGTGTGCTGTGACAGCTTGTACTATCTCTGTCACCCGCACGGCAAAAAAACGTAGAGCCGGGAGCGGAAAAAGGAGAGAAAATTCCTCCGCCCCGCCCCCAAATCGCGCCGGGCAGTATAAGAGCAGCCCCCCGCCGTTTGCGCCGCGCATCCAGTCCGTCCGTCCATCCTCACCGCCGACGACACCGCCGGAGATAGCGGCCGAGCACTCCATCTCGAGCCAGCGAGTGGCGGCGGAAGGGGGAGGCGAGACGAGTAGTAGTAGTAGTAGGAGGAGCTGTGGGCTGTGGCTGGAGGAGGCGGCTAGTAGTAGCAGCTAGCCAATGCCGCGGCGGGCGCGGGGGTAGGGAGGCGACGCATGGGGGGAGGGAACGGCATCGTCGACGGCTTCCGCCGCCTGTTCCACCGCCGCACACCCTCCGGCTCCGTGCTCGGCAGCTCCAACCAGTCCTCCGCCGGCGAGGACTCGTCGGAAGTCGAGGCCGTCGAGGGCCTGGATCTCGTGGGCCTCCGCCCCATCCGCGTCCCCAAGCGCAAGATGCCGCTCCCCGTCGAGAGCCACAAGAAGGTGAGGGCACCACTCTGATGCTCTGTGCTGGTTATTCTTGATGCTTCCATTTTGGTCGGGGGCCAGGAGCTTCTGGTAGATGCCATCTCCATTTCTCGTGACCCTCGATTCGTCGTCACGAGCAGTTCTTAGCCAAGATCGGATCTTTGCGGCGACTCCTTAGCTTAGATACGGCACTACAATACAATACTAGCTTGCCTTTTCTTTTCTTTCCTTTTCGTCGACACGGCAGCCCGGCAGGTGAGCTTGATTCTTCGATCCAATTTCCCATCTCTGGATCGATACGACGATGTAGGCGCCACTGCTTGTGATCGAGTTACTGATCGACCTCTGCCGCTCGACTGATCTGGGAAAATATTATGCAAAACCGAATGCCGTTTCTTCAGAGATGCGTAGCTTGAGCATCTCTGCTGCATAAAGCCGGCGCCCTTTGGGGCTTCTCTTCACACTTTTTGGTCGATTTTCAACTACTACGGTTGCTTTCAGCATCCGTATTGCACTTATCCGGAGGGGCTCCTCATGTCCAATTTGTCCACTTGGTTCTACAGCGACTGAATCGGCCACTGGTCAGTTAGGCTGACATGGTCTGGACCTCGTGCTCAACTGCTCATGTCCACCTCACTCTTGCACCATGGTGGCTGCTTCCTTAGTTTCCCAGTAAACCTGACCATTTCCCTGATTGCTCATTGCTGAGGATAGTCCCTCACCTACCGGCCTAGACTTTTTCCGTTTCGGGGGTTCGGGCTGTGTGTTGTGGTGGCGGTACTGTAAGAGATCCTATAGGAGCCCAACGACCTGGGGACTGGAACTGGTCTAATGGCATTGAGGATCGACATTGTTAAAAAAAATGATGTTTGGTCATAATAGATAATGCGTTTTATAACCAATTTATAAGCTTGTGTGTTTACGCATGATATTTGCTTTCGTTCGCTTTTACTGATCAAATGTTCAGTTACTTAAATATATTTTTGAATTCATTCTTCGGTTTCTTTGATCCAAAATGTTCCATACGTATGTAACTGGCTTTAAATTGCTCTTGTGAATTTTGTCTTGTAGAACATAATGGAGAAAGAATTCTTCACAGAGTATGGAGAGGCAAGCCAGTACCAAATCCAAGAAGTTGTTGGCAAGGGGAGTTATGGAGTGGTTGCTGCTGCAATAGATACCCGCACCGGCGAGCGGGTTGCGATTAAGAAGATCAATGATGTGTTTGAGCACGTCTCGGATGCCACACGCATCCTCCGTGAGGTCAAGCTCCTTCGGCTGCTCCGTCATCCAGACGTAGTAGAGATCAAGCACATAATGCTCCCCCCTTCTCGGAGGGAGTTCCAAGATATATATGTTGTTTTTGAGCTCATGGAGTCGGATCTCCATCAGGTCATCAGAGCTAATGATGACCTCACGGCGGAGCATTACCAGTTTTTCCTTTACCAGCTTCTCCGCGCTCTCAAGTACATCCATGGGGGTAAGTCAGTGGATGCTAATCTCCATGGATCTGCTAGCCCATTTATGTGCACAATCTTTGAGTTGATTTACCAAATTGTGACTGGACTTCTGTTTATATTTCTGACATATTTTGCTGTTTATCTTGGCACAGCTAATGTATTTCATCGTGATCTGAAGCCCAAGAATATACTGGCCAACGCAGACTGCAAGCTGAAAATTTGTGACTTTGGACTTGCGCGTGTATCATTTAATGATGCTCCTTCAGCTATATTTTGGACGGTAAAAAGCTTGTCATTTTATGTCATAATTCATATTTTACTATATTTTCTTATTTTTGCATTGTGTTTTCTTTGTGAAGGATTATGTAGCAACAAGGTGGTACAGAGCCCCTGAATTATGTGGCTCCTTTTTCTCGAAAGTGAGTTCTTCACTTCCTAAACTCATAAAGTCTCATACAAGCAAGATTAATGCTTTCGGAGCACTATATATGCAGATGCTGTCTTTTATATTTGTGATACATTTAGAGATCCCTATTGCTGTATTTATTTGTCTTACTAAACTATGTAATCTACAGCTTGTACTAAGTAAAGTACACAAAATTAAGGATTAAAAAGTGCAACAAGTTTTTGTTGTTGTTTCTCATTGTAATTGTGCACGCACCCATTTCTTCTGTCAAAACAAGCCGTAAACTAACTAATCAGTTGAATATTTAGAGTAGTAAAATACTAAAATCCATGTAGAGATTTTCTATTCTTTTTTTGCAAGTGTCAGATTTGTCACATCGTTCTCATAAGTGCCCATTTGCATGCAGTACACTCCTGCTATTGATATTTGGAGTATTGGATGTATATTTGCCGAGCTTCTCACTGGACGACCACTTTTTCCTGGGAAGAATGTTGTACACCAGTTAGATATAATAACAGATCTTCTTGGAACTCCATCATCAGAAACCTTATCTCGGGTATGTTTGTTCCCCGCCTCTTATTTTTGCTTCAACCAGCCATATGGTAATATTCAAAGAGATTCAGTTCACTAACAAGATGAAACAATGCATGTACAAAATTTCATTCCTGTTGCACCCTTTGGTAAAATGTATTGTAAGCCAGTAGAGCAATTCCCCCAGATTCCATCGAGTTATATCTTTCGTGATCTATGCTTGTCTTTCGCCTGCAAATTTTGCAATGATCCATTAGGTTACAGGGCTAATAACTTATACAGCTGTCTATGACCTTTACAGATTCGAAATGAGAAGGCCAGGAGGTACTTAAGTTGCATGCGAAAAAAACATCCTGTCCCCTTGACTCAGAAATTTCCTAATGCTGATCCGTTGGCGGTTCGCCTACTGGGGCGTTTACTTGCATTTGATCCTAAAGACCGGCCTTCAGCTGAAGAGGTAAACTTTTACGAGTATTCTCTTTCACATTTGTTTTTAACAATTTCACAAACACATATATTTGTCTTGATATGCTATAATTTTGTTGCCTTCTTAATTCTTCAGGCTTTGGCAGACCCATATTTTGCATCTCTTGCTAATGTGGAGCGTGAGCCTTCAAGGCATCCAATTTCGAAACTTGAGTTTGAGTTTGAGAGACGAAAGGTGACAAAAGATGATGTTAGAGAATTGATCTATCGAGAGGTAAAGAGGCATAGCTTGGGTTTCCTATTTTGTGTTAATAATATATTTTACGTCTCTTGATAATTGATTATTTGTTATGAGAACAAACAGATTTTGGAGTACCATCCACAAATGCTGGAGGAATACATGAAAGGGGGAGATCAGATTAGCTTCCTCTATCCAAGGTGCAATTCGACTTGCTTTAATTTTCATGCAAGTTATCAGACTTAATAAAATACATAATTAACATATCTCTATGATGCTGCAGTGGGGTTGACCGCTTTAAGCGGCAGTTTGCGCACCTGGAGGAGCATTACAGCAAAGGAGAACGAGGTTCTCCGCTGCAAAGAAAGCATGCCTCTTTACCGAGGTATATATAACACCGCAGCCATCAGAAATCCAAAGTGCCGAGCTTCTTACCCTGATCTCTGTTAATCAGTCATTTGTGCTGAGTTCTGCATTGACTTGTGTGTAACAGGCAGAGAGTAGGTGCATCAAACGACGGTAATAATGAACAGCATATTAGTGATCAGGAGATGAGTGCAGAGCCTGATGCCCATGGTACAGTGAGCCCTCAAAAGCCACAGGATGCTCCCGGTGTTGGCCAGAATGGTCTGAGCCCCACCAGCTTGAGCTCGCGGACCTACCTCAAGAGTGCGAGCATTAGTGCTTCCAAGTGTGTCGTTGTCAACCCGAATAAACAGCCAGAGGTACTAGTGCTGTACTGCCTGAATACTTCTTTGGCTATGACAACTAGGCATGTCATAGCTCTGCACTATCAACAAATAAGAAAGGATGGCGGTGCAAGTTGAACCTTCTTTTGGTTTGCTTTAAAGCTCAAGCACTGACTCCATTTCCACTCTTTGTTTCTATTATTGTTCAGTATGACGACGCGATCTCCGAGGAAGCGGAAGGGGCCGTCGACGGACTGTCCGAGAAGGTCTCCAAGATGCATGCCTAGTGCAGCGCCGACGACGGAAGTCTGGCACCGCATTTCTCATTTCTGTCAGGTACACCGGATGCTGATAGCAAAGCAGTGCAGTCCTAGGGAAGAACTGCACTGCAAGTTGGAGATGGTTTAGTGAGTGCGTGTTCCTGCCAAGCATCGCTGCTGCACGCAGGAGCTGGCCCTGCGTGGATTGATGTATTTTTACACTCAAGATTACAGATGTAACACCGGGATTAGTTCCTACACCTATCATCTATGCATGATTGTAACGAACAGAACAAGACATCTGAACGCTGTCCTGTTTCGCTGTCGAACATTCTTATATATCAAGAAGCGTCACTGCTGTGCTGCTGTGCATCTCTACTCAGTTGGCGTTGAGTTTTGTTTCCTTTCGTTTATGGATAAAAAGTGCTAGCCCAGTTCCAAAATACTTTAGTTCTTTGTGATAATTGGAGCCATTTCCGAGGTGAAATGGAGAGGAAATGGAGGTTGATTTTGGTGGCTTCCAATGAAATGACATGACGTCAAATGAAAAATTGATCAGCATGGAAGGTGTGTGTCTTTGATAGATCAAGAAACGTCATTGCTCTGCATCTACTCTGTTTGGTGTTGAGTTTTATTTCTTTTGGTGGTTGGGCAAAAGGTATGATAGTGTCAGAAAGGATCTTACATTTTGGGACGGAGGGAGTACTACCTTCGTTCAAAAATGCTTGAAGTTCTTAGCGATAATTGGAGTCGTTCCGAGGTGAACTGGATAGGAACCGGGAGTTGATTTTGTGACTTTCAATTACGCCCTCAAGATGTGGAAAATTGCTAAACATGGAAGTTGTATACATCTTTAATAGGTCAAGAAGTGTTTGACTAAAAAGTAACACCCCCCTCCCCCCCCCCCATCTTGAATTACTTGT
>CBMN011745333.1:0-12123 GCA_000582825.1 Hordeum pubiflorum | reverse complement strand
AGAGAGAGAGAGAGAGAGATTACAGATTTTCGATGCATGTTAAGCAAAGGGTCAGGTCTTGGTTTCATAGACTGTTGTCGGAGATTAATGATCTCTGCTTCTGCACTAGCCAACTTCTCTCGAAGGCTGGTCATGGAAATAATTGCAATCGTTTAACATAAGATGCCTTGGCTAATAAAGGATAGAAGCATTTACCAGCATCATGAGTTTATATCAAATACAACATGAAAGAAGAACCTTAGAAATGCATTCTTTAGTTGATTTAGCTGTGACTCTGTTTCCGTAGCTTTCTTCAGAGACTCTTCTCTGACTTGGTCTGTTTCTTTAAACCTCTGTTCCGTTTCCTCAATTTTTGTCTCAAGAGAGGTCACCAGTGTCTGCAAGTCAAAAGTTTATCACACCATTAGTCTACTAGGGGTACAAAAAATAATAATTGGATAGCAAGTGTACACCCTCCTATGATTGGCCATTTAATAGCAAATGATTTAACCAATCAATACTTTTATTTGAACATCGAAGCTACTAGACTTATCAAAATCTAAGATGTTCAGTAACGTGGATTGTAAAAAGAATTGATGGTATTCATCCTCATTTATGCTTTCACATGAATATCCAGGAAAAGGATAAGGAGTTCACTGGTTCATTGGTACCTATATAAGCTACAGAAGATTCGGCGCTAGATTTTGTTATCACGTTTTCTTTTGTAGTTGTTCGTATTTTTGCGTTAATACCTTGAGCTTCTCATTTTCAGCAGTTAGCTCATTGACTTGAGTTGCATCAACACGTATCTCTGGCACTAAAGCAGCTTTCTCTGATGCTGCCTTGGAAGTTTCCTGTTCCTTCTTTAACAATTCTTTTGTCTCCTTGAATTGCTGTTGCAATTCCTGCAATTGTGATTGGAGCTTCTTATTTTCTTGAATCTTGGCTTCCTTGACTTCTTCCAAATCAGACTGCACGTACAAAATACGCATATGTAATTCCAAAATGATCAAAAGTTTCCTTTGTAATGTTATGAGATGCACAATACTCCTCTGTCATACTAGCAATAGCAGCCTTGCAACTGTGCCAACTGTTGACTTGATATCTGCGAGTTTTTGTTCTTATTGTCCAATCATTTTCCCTCTTCTTTATTCATTCACTACAAGATGCTAATTTACATGACAGTCCAGAGAAGTTTTGCAATCTAATGCACATTATAGGTCATAGGAAGTGCCTATTAATAAATTCCATGTCCACAGATATGTTTGTGCTGAATAGCAAATATTATGTTCTGTGCTTAGAAAGGAATTTACTCTATGCATTTGTACCATGAATAAACAACATTTTTAGAGAACATTGTGGCCATGGTTCTGTGCTAGTTTACCCTGATGCGTTTCTCCACTTGTAACCGCCAGGTAAGCTCCTCGACTTCCTTCTCTAGTTTACTCTTGGCAGCCTGTAGGGCACCAGTTTCCTTTGCAGCCTGAAAGTAACGAAAATATGGCCAGGCACCAACAAAATCAAAATAGTTCTTGATAACTGAATCGAATAGAGTTATAATGAACGCAGCGATATGCTTTGCTTCGTGATACAGAGAAATAGAAATGTAAGACCATCGTAGTTGAGTGATATTGTTTTTTTCGAAGCAAACTGGGTGGTATCCTAACAAAAATTGTTTTTTTAAGGAAGATGAAATAGTTGTAACAACACAAGTTTGCAGTTACATTACTACCATGGTTGTAATAAGAAATATTTGCCACTTGTTCTAGCTACTTGGGATTGTTCTTTGATATATTAGCAAGATTTAGGCTTATAAGGGATTTTGTCGTAAAGAAACAACCAATGCTATCCAAGGGAAGAAAGGAGCCAGTCAAGATAAGTTTACAAGGGCTCTTACCATTTTGAGTTGTCGAAGTTCTCTTCTGGCTATTCTTCCTCTCCAAGCACACTGAGTGGTGAGTGTAGCCTTCAACATCCTCACATACCTTGAGCGTGCTAAATGACAGCGGCATCGAGTCTACAAACGTATGAAATTGTATTAGACTAGGTATGATATACTGCTATATTTCTGACTTAGCCTCTTGTTATCATGAGAAACACAAATATTTCTGATACTTTTTAGTTTTTACTATCATACTTACACGCCATTTCGCGATGCGGAAAAGATAGTAGGTTTATTTATGCCGAAACGGAACATATCGAACTTTTGTGTTATTAGACAAACAGAAAATAACAGAGTCAATAAATATTTATCACAAGTATCTGACATATGAGTATCACTTGCATATTCTAATAGGTGGATCTACTTTGATTGAATTAAACATGAAGCCTCAGAAATACCTGAATAATCACTGCAGCTTTTGTTTGTCGGCAAAAACGGAGTTTGTTGCGAGCAGCCATACCACGTAGACCACATTGGATAGTAGTCGATGCGGAACACAGATCTCTAAATTTATTTCTTTCTTGGCGCATACGGTAGCGCGTCTGAATTCTCAAAGCACCTGCCTGTCTTCGAAGATTTTCATATAACCTTCTAGCAATCGTTCCTTCGATAATGAAAGTATACGAGTCACTATCTCTGCTAAAGCAGGGTTCGTGGAAGAAAATTAAACTGGAAACAGATATATGTACCTCTGCATACAGCCTGGAGTTGTGTGGCACACGTTCGCAAATGTACATACTTCTTGCGGGACAGAAATGAACGAACTTTGGTTTGTATTTTTTTCGCAGAAAGTCCCAAAACCTCAGTTCTTAGAGCATCTAGCTCAGCCATTTGACCAGCACGGAGAAACACTTTTGTTTTTCCTATCTGTAAAATTTGAAATCAGAAGGTGAGGCTGAATAATGAATAAATTGGAAACATCAAAGCATTGATATTTCTTCTAATAGTTACCTGATAGCCTACAAGGTTAGCTTTCTCGAGAATCATCTTCGTAGAAGTAATTTCATTATTACTGCCAAAGGAACAAACACATAAGTACTTACAACATATGGAACAGAAGCAATGAAATAATCAAAAAAATAGAAAGTTTACCCTTTACTCAGAGCTTTGGGGTGCAGAATACCAAATCGATTGACAAATTCATAGAATGTTCGCCTTGTGGGGTATCCTAGACAGCTTATCCTTATTGCCTCTAAAACACCCTGTTCGAGAAGGACAGATGGCATTACATAACTCGAATGCAGATAAATTGAATATATTTTTCTGGCCTGCACATTATCGATTTTAATACTTTTTAGCGGATGCACATCAATTTGCAAATGTGTATGTTTCAAAAAACATTTTCAAGGACAGAAATGAATTATTACTGCACAAACCATTATGATTTTTGGCTTTGGGCTGAGTATATATAAATAAAGAAATTATGAGCATTCACTTCACTGCAGTTAGACCAGCTAAATTTGAGCAAAACAAACAGCACAGAAATTGGTCTCACCCCGCAACGAAGCTGCTGGAGAACATTACTGTTCTCAAATATCGCTGGCTTGAGAACATTGTTAGGTTTTATGCAGCGGATGTAGTGTGGTTCTGTTGCACTCAGCGTTTCTAACAGAGATTGTAGTTGTTGCTGCAATATCATGCCAAAATAAAGGGGTAAATAAACACAAAATATATGAAGGGAATAGAGCAAATGTTGTACCTTGAAACTTGAGCCTATTGAAGTAAACTTCGTGGACTTTGCTGCTTCTTCAACAGGTGGAAAAAGGCTTGAAACAAATGGACATTTTGAAGCATTCAATAGGATTTGATGTTCATTTACAGCATAATCTATGTTTTTATCTAAGAAAAGATCAGTTTGATAAGTGACCTGCAGCAGACAGAGACAATCATTTAGTGTGCGCATCTTAACTTTGTGAATAGCAGCCAGTTCAAATAGAACTGATTAGCAGGAGCAATAAACTATCTACTGTTAAGATAGTGAATGAATGTTCTACATGTGTGTCAAGAGGATCAAAGGAATGTCAGCTGACTAGGCAAAGTACTTGGGCATGCATATGCAGTAATGCACACGAGGTTGGCTCAGTTACTTGGTGATTATTGAATGATTCATGAAACAAGATTATTACTCTCTGTTCCTTGTGCTTCAATTCTTTTCTATCTAGCACATTTGGGAAGTATTTTACTCTGTTGATTTCTGATTAAAGCAAAAGCTGCTAATAGATTGGCAGACTTGGACACATTTTGGCCATCTAACATCAAGCCTTTTAGTGCTCAAATTAACCACTGTATTTTATCCAAGTGTAGCACAGGCCTGTTAGTTTCTTTAGTAAGTTAAACACCTGCCCCTAGATGCGTAATATTTATCTGCAGTTATCAGTTATGAAGGGAAGACATAATATCCTGGTTAAAGCTAGCGCTGTATACTCTGGTGAGATAAACTCCCCTCGACTCCGCAGTTAATAGATGCCAAGTAGTCAAATACTAGAAGGTAGCTACAATCAGCTTACTGCAAAGGAACAAGGTGCAGATGGGTACCTTAAACATGATCTTAGAATGGCAATATCTTGTATGGTAAGTACACCATATTTATCATAATTACATTTCAATCACATGTATTTTCCAGTGTGGGCAGACAACCGGTAACCACTCAAAAACATATAGCCAGAAAACATAAACTTTAATATTTACATGTACATCAATGATATGTTACCTACATTTCCAGCATAATGATGGACAGTGAAATCAGATCTTGAAAATTTGGGTTTACTGAAGTGCGGGTTGTCCTTGAACTTTTGATATAGCTTCTCAGCAAATGTTTCGTGGGTTGAATTCCTTAACATGCTGAATCATAAGAAAACAAATTGTTAATATTTTTTTGAGATTCTAACGGAAAAGGATATGTTTACGGTTATATGTGCATACCATGTCTCATCCAACAGAGCAATTATCCCCCCTGGTTTCTGCATCAAATAAATTAGAAACAAGAAATAAGATGACATAATTAATAGGTTGTTACAACATATCATGGCTAAAGCATACAACTAGAAAAAAAATGCACGAAACACAATCAACCAGACAGCAGATACGTATCATGCATGACATTCTGCTATGGTAACCCGGATTGCTAAAATGGCATGTGCAGACGTTACGGATGGAAATTATCGGCATCTCAGTATACAATCTGGAATACAAACTAGTACCACTACATCTAAGTATCTAACTCATCACCTCCAAATAAAGATGTCACTGTAACTAGAATCTGAGTTTCAATACCTTCTCAATGAGATCAAGAATTTCTTGGTTGTCCACAAACTGGATGTAACTCCAGTCAATTTCTTCCTTTGTATATTCCTCTTGTTCCATCTTAAAAACATGCTGTTGATGGGACATGTTTTAGTTAGAAAAAGACTCGACGTTAAACCGGTTGGACGACCTAAACACAAAACTTGTCGAGCGAAGGAAATTCCATTTTATAACCTGATTAAAATGTTGCTGGAGCTTCTCATTAGTTAGATTGATACAAAATTGCTCAAAGCTGCAAACAATCAAAATGTCAGCATGTACCAATTACCTTCTTTCAAACCTGGCATAAGCAGACAATATATGCAGAAGTTGAAATATCATCTACTGCCAGTTAAGAGTACGCATAATCAAGGACTTCAGTGAACAAGGAAGTTAGCAAGCGAAACCCTGCTGCTGCTACTGTGTAGTGTGTTGTATGCGTAGTGTGGCGTGCCCGTATTGCCTCCCTGAGGCTTTTACATAAACTACTTTCATTTTAGTGCATCGACACGCAATCCTTTTGCGCTTTCTTGAACAAAAAAGGTTAGCAAGAAAATATTAATATTATGGCTTACTTGACCAATACTATATTACTATTCTTTTAGTAGTGATGAAAGGAGTGACATATCCCATTAAAACAGAAGGGTGTAATACCCAGTCCAAGTTTGTCGGTTAGTGTTGTGTTGGGTCCACACAGCTACTTGCATAGGTTAGAGAAGCATATTTACGCTAAGGATATCATCTGATCATTTGATATTCATATCATACAGTTCTAGTTTGATTAATTTCCATCTGATCCACAATTAAGGCATACGGGGGTAAAGGAGCTTGTCGTATCCTCCCATGTGTACGTGTGTTGTCATTAGTGCTGAAGTCCATCTACTAAGACTTCCATATGTGACTTCTATAAGTGTATTAACATAAATACTAGATTAAATGCAAAAGCATACCAGTTAAGCACCTGTTTGTCTTGAAACTCTCAAAACCATATATGTCCAGCACACCAATCAAAATCTTTGAATCTGGATCTTGCCCTATGGAACTATTGATTTTATTGACAAGCCTGTAACAGTGGGGAACACAGTATTCATAACTAATCTTGTCTGAGCCAGATATAGCACAGTATACAGAAGCACACAGAAACCTTCCAAAAATGATGGTTTCCAGACTTACCAATCAAACAAGCGCGAGTAAACAATCCTAGACAATGCATCTCTGCTAAGAGCTGCACCCTTTGCATCTAAATTTTTTGTAATACTCTCTCCACGTGTTGCCATAACACGCTTGCACAAAGATTCCTCAAGACCCTTTGCATCGCACCTGCAGAATGTTGCCGGTGCATGTTCATAAAAAGAATGAAAAAGGAACTTTCGGAAAATATTCAAAAAACATTAATAAAGAAATATATACATGAAAAGCTCAGCTGCTGTCTTAAGATGGAACTTAGATTTATCATCTTTGGGTGCAGAGGAATCTGGTTCACTTCCTTCTCCAAACTCTACATTCCCCAAATGGAGAATAGCAGCTACAACTTTGAATATTGCATCCTGAAAGAAATGTCAAATTGTATGTAAAAAAAAAAAACTGTTCCTCCCTTGCTGATGTACTAAACTGGTTGCCGGTGAAATTGGCCGTACCTGTTCATCATTACTCATACCTACAATACCCATAGCTCTTCTGGTTTCGATATACTCTTTGGAGTCATCAAACCCATTAAGATCAATGCAATTAGATTGGTTGAGATAGTGAAATGTTTTAGCCTCTCCCACTTTATATTTCTCGCGGTCCTGATAATCATATTCACGTACCAAAGCTATAGGTTAGTACACTACATATGATTTTATATAAAACACTCCAAAGTTACAAAGGGTTACAACAAAAGGCGGATCAGGGGATGTAGAAAATCAACACAAATGCTAATAAGATGATTTACAGTTGCTAATCAACATCTTAATGTCTTGGCTCAATCTTACAGTTTCTAGTCGTCCTAATTTGAAAATCCATATATCTAACAGACAGGTTTACTTGCAAGAAATGCATGAGAAACTATATCTTTCTTGAGATGATAATTATGTTTAGACCTATTTTACAGATTCCAGAAGCAATGATTATCCAGGAAAGACATACAGTATATTTCAGCTGGTGGCGGTTAGCCTCTATGTGTGAATGCCATGAGGTTTTTGCAAATTTCTTCAATTTTTACAGTGCGGAATAGGGTCTTTTTGTAAGCAAGATATAATTTCAATAAAACATAGTGGTTCACAAATAATGTGGTTCCAACAAAATTCAGAAGAAGAGCCTCTTACTTCTGGTGGTGCAGCGCACAGCATGTAAAAACAGTGATAGTTCCTTTCTGGGTCAGATATTTGACAAACACGTGACCTTTCCAGAAGATAAGTCCTTATGGCGGCTCCTGAAATCTTCCCATACTGATCAAACTGAATCTCAACAAATTTGCCAAACCGACTGCAGAATCAAGAAAGGTAAGATGTAAAGCAAAAATCCTATGAAGATAATACATTGAAGTTGTGTAAGTAAATTAATAGCCATCCAAAAAGAAAATCAATACTAGTTCATTACCTTGAATTATTATTCCTAACTGTTTTTGCATTGCCGAATGCCTCAAGAACAGGGTTGGACTGTGTCAGGTAAGTAGAGCATGTCAGAACATAATGTGAATTACATACTAGTGCTTCTTAACCACTTTTTTAGTGGTTCTTAGCTTGCCAGGTGTGGTTGTGCTACCAGCAAGCAAAAGAAGGGTGCAAAGTTGCACTGAGAAACGCACCTCTAGGATTTGTTCTTGCACTGACCTTCCTTCAGCTTTAGCTTTACCACCCATAAAAGCAAGATACTGCATAAGACTTTTAGTGCTTTCTGTCTTGCCAGCTCCACTCTCTCCACTCACTAATATTGCTTGGCTGATACGATCGTTGATCATAAGTCTGGGAAGAATAAAGATAGGGTGCTTGGTTATTATTGTCAGGTAAATTGTTGAATCTGAGAAAGTGCAGTGGGGGACAAACGCACCTATACGCACGATCGGTGATAGCAAATGGATGGGGACTCAGCTCACCGAATTCTGCTCCTTTGTAAATTCCCATCATGTGGTTGTTATAGAGGTGGGGGAGTCTTTGAAATGGATTCACAGCTATCAAAATATTCCCAGTATAAGTCTGGAAGAAGAATTTAATCCATTAGAGAAGCTGCAAGAAGATGAATAGTATCACCTCAAATTAAAGAAGAGCAAGCCGCTAACTAGTACAGTAGTACTTGTTGGACGGTAAGCATATACTGTTGGTGTCTTGATCATCTCAAATGAAAAAAGGTACTTTTGTGCACATGAAGAAGGTAGTTGCTCAGAGCAGAGCATTTTTCATGATGGAATTCCACTAGCTCATGGAATGGAAGAGCACAAAATTAACCTGGATGTTAATTTGTTGAGGGACTCAACTTACGTATATCTCATTGAGGGCATATCTGGACTTGAGGTTCTGGAGCACTCCTGGTTCATGAAGATAGGCGAGCCTGGTCATATCCTCGACGCCACCACGCGGGGATTCCGTGTCCTTGGGAAAGGCAGTCGAGAGATTAACGGTGGCCTTCTTTCCATTGGTGCAGTTTATGACAAGGTCCCCCCCTTTGACCTCCTCCACCTGGCCATCCATCCATGCCTCGTCTGCATCTTCGATCCAGACATGAGAGCCGACGACAAAGCGGCTTTTGGTTTTGGATGCCTGCAGCAACGACGACAGGATTGACATTAGTTGTGGTTGATGCTGGCATGTATGGTAGAAAGTAATCTACATTCCCTTTATCAGTCAGTTATGGCTGAAATTAATCTGCATTACAAGATGTATACCAAATGCAGAAACCCCATTGAAGGATGTACGTTTCCATTGAATATGGTACAATTAAGGCATGCAATGAATTGAATTGCGCCAGAAACAAGTTTCCATTGAATATGTGGAATAAAGAAGGGACCGACAAGCATTGATCGCGTCTAGGCATTTCATCAAACAGTTGTTGAGGCCACACCAAAGGGGTCGCATTTGGAGCCAAGAACCGATTTTGATCCGACAGAGATTGATTGAATGGAAGAAGGATACGGTACCATTGTTGGGCGGCGAGTGGTTGATGATGAGAAGAGATCAGAGGGAGGCCGGCCGCATCAACTCCGTCCCGCGGCGGCAGGCCGAATGCGAGCGGTGCCGGTCGAACGGCGGCCGCACCACCACCGCACCGCAGGCAGGCCCTCTTGCGCGCGACGGCGACGGTGACGGCGATGGAGAATGGGGGGAAAATCCTACGGAGCGGGGTCGAATCCACGGCGAGCGAGCATTGCCGTCCGTCGACAGCAACGCGGTGGTGGTGGTCGCGAGGGAGATTTGCTTGGGCTCGCTGTGGTTGTGGAGCTCCCTTACTTTTTTTAGCAGCGGGTGTGGGGAGGAGGGGGAGGTGGTGGTGGTGGTGGTCATGGGATGCAATGCAAGAAGAATGGAGGAGCCGCCCCCGCCCCCGCGCCATTGCCATTGCCTGCCACACACCGAGAAGAATGCGGGATGCTCTTCTCTCTCTCTCTCTTCTCTCTCTCTCTCTCTCTCTCCCACTAAACCAACACATGCCAATTTCCTTGGGCCTGTGGGTGGGTTCTCTTGGGCCTGGGAGGGGGGGCCTGTGGGCCGGCCCATGGGCATGGAATTTCTCTCTCATGGGTTCTCCTGGGCCGGGCGCCCGGCCCAGTATTGAAGCAGACCATATGGGCCGTGTCACGTGGGCTGGACCACGAGCATGGAATTTCGGCCTGACATGACACACGATTAAAAGGGTTGGGCCGGCCTTCGGCCCGCCCCCAAACAAGCCCGATCCCGAAATCCAGGCCTTATTGCCGGGCACGACATGGCCCTGTTTAATTACGGGCCGGGCCGGCACGACACGGCCTGAAGCACCACGTGGCTCGTCCAGCTTGTAACCAGGCTTATCATGTTTTCGGTCTCTGCCTTTTTCTTAATTTTTAGATCTTTTTCTTGTATTTTTTCCTTAAGTTTAAGATTTTTCTAAATTTTGGAAAAACAAAAGGCCCTAAAGGCCCACAACGTCAAAAAGCAACGCGGACCGGCCCGCAACTGCGTCATGCCAACCTTTATAACTGGCATGGCAGGCCGATCTCAATAGCTAGGCCTTCAGGCCGGTACTTCATGGCCCTTACATCTGTGTTGTGTCGGGCTGGTCAATGTGGCCAGGTTTGGCCAATATCTTGGATCATGGCCCTTACAGCTGGGTCGTGCCGGGCTGGTCAATGTGGCCAGGTTTGGCCAATATCTTGGATCATGGTCCTTACAGCTGGGTCGTGTCGGGCTAGCCAATATGCCCGGGTTTGGCCAATATCTTGGATCATGGCCCTTATCGCTGGGTCGCGCCGGGCTGGCCAATGTGGCCAGGTTTGGACAATATCTTGGATCTTTGATGGGCTTCCCCTTTTCTTTTCCCCAGAGCCCGAAAATATTGTTTTCGTCGTTGTCTCGGTAACATTTTCTGTTTTGCCAGAAGGCCTAAGGAGTGGCGGATTTTCAAATTTAACAAAATCACCACAATCACATCGTCTTCATGAGAACTCGCTCAAACAAGTTCGATGGGTGATTTCATCACATGGCATCCTACAATGATTAAAAAATGTGAGGAAGAGTCAAGTAGAAGGAAGAGAAGTAGTGGTAAGATACTTGCCCTTGTGGTTACTAGCTCGGGGTTTGACGGAGTCGAATTCAGTAGATCTCGGGTAGGGGGGTCATAGTTAGTAGCCTAGATGCGATGGTAACAAAGACACATCAAATAGATGGTTAAATAGATCGTTAGATGCCCCTTGATTTGTAAAAGGAAAAGGAAGTATTGCTGATGTTTTAATTTAATCATAATTATTAAGTTCAAAGGAAAACCACACTATTAAAAGGGGATGCATCCTGAAAATATTGTGGGAATCCACTTCACGCGCACCAAAAAATAAAGCACCAAACCTATGCATATATATATGAGGAAAGAGGTACTCTGAAATACCAAATTGCTAAGATTATGTGTACCCCAGAACTTCTAGGGTAGCTCGACTAATAGGAAAGACTGACAGAGATGGAATTTGAATCGTAAGAATAACTTTGTAGTGAGAGATCTATATATTACTTTTATAAAGGATGATGGAGTACCCGCCTCCTAAGGCTCATTGAGGGCGAAAAGAGGCTCATGGTCGTCCGTTATCGGGTGGCTTGCGGCGGGAGCCTCTCGGGGTGGACATGCGCCTATCGATGTGCTGGATGGCACGCACCCAGGTGACTCGGATGGAGGGTCCATGACGGATGGATAGCGTGCCAACCCGGGGACACCGTCATTGAGATGTGTGGGGTGCATGCGGGGGCCTTTTTGGGCGCTCTGCCTCGTGCAACGGGCCTGTCGGGCCTAGCTGGGAGTGACGGTGCAAAATACCATCAGATCCCTCGATAGCATTCTGATGAGTCCAATTTATGTGAAAACTTTACCAAGTATTTTATGCCTACATCATAGGCTTTTTGGAGTTTTCTTGCGTTCGCGCACCTCTTTTTGTTGATAATAATCCCTCAGGCGACGCTTTTTGGACCAATTAGCATAATATGGAGAAGATCCTCGGAAATGGTAGTGAAAACACTTATTTAAAGTGATAATTACCTACCATAAAAGAAGCAAGCAAGAAGGCTGTAGGAGAAATCGTCGCCGAGGCTCCAGATCAAAAGACGGCGTTCCATACGACCGCACGCGCTTGTATCGGCAGTCGTATGGAGTGTCGCCGCCACCGCCAGATCAACTATTTCCACCCCGTGAAATCGAATCGTGGATTAGACGCCCACAGACACTAGAAACTATTCCAGAAGGACCCTAGCCTTCGGAGTTCATTCGGG
>CBMN011745328.1:0-14479 GCA_000582825.1 Hordeum pubiflorum | reverse complement strand
AAAAGACAAAAACACGCAGAAAACATCAACTCGCATTGGGCACTGGGTCAATAGGTTATTGCTCAAAAATAATATAAATTGGTAAATTAATACTAAAAAAGTATTAAAGAATGATAATATAATAACATGGCAATAAAAAATTATAGATACGTTGGAGACGTATTACTCTACAAGTTGTATAGCCTATATGCGTTGTCGTGATGTACCACAGGGCAGAAGACAGACCATTCACACACACATATTGTTGGATAAAGCTCAAGGGGCAGTATGTGAGGGACAACATGATCCATCCGGGGAAAACTTGTCGAACATCCGGTTAATCTCGTTGAATTTAAATTATTTCTCATTGAATTTGAACTACTTCTCGTTAAATTTGAACTTTTGTTCTACTAAACTTATTTACTTGCTATGTATGGATAACTTTTGCTATTTTCTATCCGAACTTTGACGAAGTTCGTCGTGTTTGATGAAATTCGTATGATTAGTTGAAACTAAACCTGGGCAAAAGTCGGGCCGGTCCGGGCCTGTAAAAGCCCGACCTTCATTTCTCAAGCCCGAGCCAGTCCCGAAGCCCAAAATACTCTGTTTTTCCAAGCCCGAGCCCGGTTTGAAATCAAGCCCGAAGCCGAAAAGCCCGACCCGAACGCTGTTTTTGGATGTACGCATGTGCAACCCGGCCCGAAGCCCGAAAGCCTGGTCCGAAAGAAAAAAAAGAAGCCCGAGCCCGACCCGAACTAAATTTCGGGCTACACAACAAGGCCCGAGCCCCGCCCGGGTTTTTCAGGCTGGGTCGTCAAGCCGGGCTGCCCATGCCCGGGTCTGGTTGAAACACGGTTTGAAATGTATGCGGATAACTTTGGATGCCTGGCTGCCGCGCCTATTTTTGCGGACCGATCACAGAAAAAACAAATTTCATTTATACATGTGACTCAAATTGGCTAATTTCTTTGAAGGCCTTCAAAAAAATTGGAGTCCTCTTTAAACTCTTTTGTTTGTCTCATTTCGAAGGTTTGCGGGTGAGATGCCCTAACTGCATTCATATTTTAGCAGAGTTATGTGCAAGAAAACAAATTTGAGTGATTTAAAACGGCTTTTCCTCAAGCTCTGAATAAGCTAAAAATAAGCTTTAAAGTTTTTTTATTTATTATGATTTTTTTACTGTTTGATAGGCAAAACAGAGTTTAGAACTCCGTACCTCTGGCTCGGAGGCGATAAAAGCATCTCATCAAACCAACTTGGACCGGCACCGACTTTGTCAAAATCCTAGAAAACACTGAATTAAATGTAAGTGGATTTCTTCCCTGCCTATTTAAGTCTTCCGCAGGCGAGCGCCGCTGCCTCATCCTCCTAGCGCCACCCATCCCGCTCCCACACCCCGCCGGCGGAAACGAATTCCAGCGAAAAACGAGACTAGGCCGGGTCGATGGCGGCGGAGCGGTGGCAGCAGCAGGGGGTGGAGCAGAAGCTGCGGTGCACCAAGGAGCCGTACGTCGAGGACGACGGCACCCACAGGATGTACGTATGCGCTCAAACCAAAAGGATCGATGCTTCTGCTGCCTGCTTGCTTGCTTCAATTTCACTGACGGATTTTTTGTCTTCGCTTCTGCCGCTGTTTGTTCGGATGATTTGCGCCTCTTCAGAAAGAGCATGCGGTTCAGCACCTTGTCCGGCGGCGAGGTCCGCAAGTCCGCGGAGGCGCAGGTCTGGTCCAGCCGGATCTACGGCGAGGACCGCAAGCCCGCTCCCGGCGGTTTGCTCGACACGCGGATGGTATGCTGCTGTTCTTTCCGCTAGTTGAGGCGTCTGTGTATGTATTTCTGTTGCTTCGTGCGATGAAGGGCATGCCACCTTTTGTGTCCGTGTACAATGTAGATGATGTTTTATTGATTGATCAATTCGTGGCATTTATGGTATAGCTGTAATTCCTTGTGAAAAAATAAGTTGATTAATGGAAGATTTCTGTGATGTATCGCGGCAAATTTCAGGGAGCTGCAAACAAGTTTGGGGAGTGCACAACTTGCCACGGTTCATACACCGAGTGCCCAGGCCATTTCGGTTACATCAAGCTCGCACTTCCGGTTTTCAACGTCGGATTCTTCAACAGTATCGTCAATATGTTGAAGTGCATCTGCAAGGCAAGTTTTTTTCTCCCTTATATGTCCGATCATGTTAAAAAAATTCCTCTCCTTAACTGCTCCTCACGACGCGATGCCTTTTCAGCGCTGCAGCAGGGTTCTTCTTTCAGAGAAAGACCGCCAAGAGTTTCTGAAGAAGATGAAGAACCCGAGAGCAGAAGTACTGCACAAAGCCGCTATCCTGAGTAAAGTTAGGGACAAATGCAGGCCATGCCGTTGCCACTGGTGTGGATACGTGAATGGCAAGCTTACTTTTAATGCTTCTTTTCTCTTTCTGATGTTCCTCATTACCTGAAAAGTAGTACATAGTAATGAACACCTGACCTGACAGCTCTTACAACTCAGCCTTCTATTTTGGGTTGCATGTACAGGTATAACAAAGAAGGGGCCAAAGGACAGAGGAGGCTTGGCAATTGTTCATGACTGTAGCAAAACTCTGGATGGAACTACAAAAGAACTTCGGTCTGCTTTATCACACAAGAAAGAAAAACTATCATTTTCTTCTGTTCACCTGTTAGACCCTCAAACAGTCCTCGCTCTTTTCACAAGAATGACTGACGAGGTAGATGTCGTTTGTCATCTTACAGGAGTACTTGTTACTTTCGGTAGAGTACCACAATTTATCAAACATAGGTTTGTTTGATTGGCTTTGTCATACTTCAGGACTGTGAACTGCTGAACCTTGGTGACAGACCCGAGAAACTTATCATTACAGAGATTGCAGTGCCACCTGTGCCCATCCGTCCTTCTGTTTTTGTTGGTGGTAGCAGTATGAGGTTTGTTCTCTATAATAGTGTTTCAGCATAGCCATGTGCCACTGAAATGCCACTAATGTCTTTGCTTCTTGCAGCAATGAAGATAGTATTACTTGCATATTGAAGAATATTGTTGCTGCAAATCACATCATTAAAGAGGTCCTTAAAAAAGGCGAATCACCAGTGAATTGCTTTGTAAGATAGCTCAGAGCTCTTCATTTGTTTTTCTGAACATTTTCTTATGAGCAATTTTATGAAGTGCTGTTCAGGATATAATGATTTATACAAGGTATGAGTTAAAAATAGAGAAATTGTGGCAACAAATTGAATATTTTGAAGTAATAAGTTCAACTATGACTTATGACTTCCTATTGTTCTTCCTGTATTGGCTGGTGGCTTGTGCATTATCAACATCACGATTCTAAGGGTTTTGTAGTTCTGATATTTTAATTGATAAGTTATTCTACACATTCTTAATTAGATTATATAAACTCAGAAGCAATTTGATGTTGTATTTATTCTGCACAATTTGCATTGTGATCATTTTCAATCTGGTAGTACTTATATTCGATTAATCAAAGTGGCATTTCTGTTGAGATACTCTAGCTCAATTTTCTTCTTTGTTTCTTTGAAGAATTCCTGGCAAGACCTTCAACTCCAAGTTATTGAATATATCAATAGTGATTCGCCCTCTCTTTCTGATTCACAACATCGTGGTCTTATGCAAAGACTCAAAGGGAAGACAGGTCGATTTCGTGGGAACTTGTCTGGGAAACGTACTGAGTACACTGGGAGGACTGTCATATCTCCTGACCCAAATCTGAAAATAACAGAGGTATTTGTCCATAGGTTATCGATGTTCTTTATTTTCACTCTCCAATTGATTTTTCATGTCATACATCGAACTTCAGGTGGCTATTCCTGTTTTGATGGCTCGAGTCTTGACTTATCCAGAACGAGTTTCATATTATAACACAGAGAAGCTGCGTCAATGTATACGAAATGGACCAAATAAACATCCAGGGGCAAATTTTATAATACAACCTGATGGAACAAAGCTGTAAGTTGTATTTGTTTTTTGAAATTCTGATTCTTTTCAACAAGCAGTTCTCATATTTTGCCCTGGACTACATGTAGGCACTTAAAGTATGCTGATAGAAGGATCGCCGCACGGGATTTGAAGTATGGCTGTATAGTCGAAAGACATTTAGAAGATGGAGACATTGTCCTCTTCAACAGACAACCAAGCTTGCATAGAATGTCAATTATGTCACACAGGGTACAAATTGCTCCATACCACACCATTACTTGCTGAACTAAATAATTTGTCTAACCTTTGATTACTTTTGTATTTAAATACAGGCAAGGATAATGCCCTGGAGAACATTAAGATTTAATGAGTCTGTTTGTAACCCTTATAATGCTGATTTTGATGGAGATGAAATGAATTTGCATGTCCCACAGACAGAGGAAGCTCGTACTGAAGCATTTATGCTTATGGGGGTAGCACTTGCTAACTCTTCTCTGCTACAGTTTAACATTTTTGTTATGCTTTTTGATGCACAAAACTTTTTTGGTAACAAATATTTATTTTTGCAGGTTCAGAATAATCTATGTACCCCTAAGAATGGGGAAATACTGGTTGCTTCCACGCAAGACTTTTTGACCTCGTCTTTTCTAGTCACAAGGAAAGATACCTTGTATGACAGGTCTTATTTTACTCTCTTGTGTTCATATCTTGGTGATGCAATGGAAAATATTGATCTCCCAACACCAGCCTTAATTAAGGTAAGATTTTTCAACTACTTTTCTGTGGCTACATGTTATCCTCGATTTAATGTTCCTTGAAAATATATAATTGGTTCTGTAAAAAGTTGTGTTATTTGTGCTCCCACTAATGTAGTTAAGAGGAAATGCATGGTAAATTAGCTAGAATGTTTGTGAAACACTAATATGGGAAATGAGACATCCTTGCTCGTGTGTTCTCCACGTATCATAAAACTAGTTTGGTCTATAAGACGAACTGCTAATACCTTTTTCTATGCATAACAAAAGACAACAAATAAATCATCAGTTTCATTTTCCTCTGTGAAATACTTTTTTCTTTTCCTATGCACATTTGTCCATGTTTTTTTTTTTTGCAGCCTATTGAGCTTTGGACTGGCAAGCAATTATTCAGTGTGTTAGTACGTCCTAACGCGTGTACAAAGGTGTTTCTGAATCTTACCGTTGAAGAAAAAATTTACATGAAACTTAAAGAACGTGACAAAAAGGCAATTACAGTTTTGGAAGAGACATTGTGTCCGAATGATGGTTTTGTCTACTTCCGAAACAGTGAGCTTTTATGTGGGCAAGTTGGCAAGAAAACTTTGGGTGAGAAAACTAGTGATGGCTTTGCTAAAAATGCCTTTAATAAGCTTATTTTGATTTCTGATTTCATGATTCATTTCAAGAACCATTGCTTGGGGTTAGAAGCTGAACTGCTATTGTAGTTTTGCATGCATCTTCCTAATAAACTGTTCTGTTTGTACAGCAGTATTTTTCATTTTCATTATAATGCTTCGGATTGTTTTACATTCCTGAGTAATGAAAACTGTTTATTTGATTTTTGAACGGTAGTATTTCATCTTGCCTCGTAAAATGAGCCATGCACGTCCCACCTGAGCAGCTTAAGAAGCGAACCTGTGATTAGTCCACCTTACTGTGATCCACTTTTGTAGAAAGTCAGACTTAACTCTGCAATGATAATCTTTTGCCTATTACAAATTAAATCGGGAAATTCTATGCAAAGTTTAGGATGTAATTTGGGAAAGCTTAGGATGGGTCCTTGAATGTGTTTGATATATTCCAAGTTATCTACTGTCTGAAACAAAGTATCACATGATTGTATCTGAGCACCTATTTTATTATTGGTATCCTGTATACAGATCAATCTAGATTCTAGAACAATGTGTACTGCGTTCTTTGAACGTTTCCTTTATTTTTAAGGATTTTGTTATTCAGCCATAACTCTTGACATGTTTTAGTCTCATGAGTCACTCCATAAACCGCATATAATAAATGATGTGCCTTTTGTCATCCATGTTTGTAAAAATCACTGATCTCCTGTGCTAATATTTGAATTTTGATATTTCTTGACATATTTCGAAGCAAACAAAGTTTTATTTGATGTTTTATCTCCAGGTAATGGGAATAATGAGGGCATGTTCTCTGTTCTTATAAGAGATTATAACTCTCATGCTGCAGCGAGCTGTATGAATCGTTTGGCAAAGTTTAGGTGAGGCTTGTTTTATGATTTGTACAATTCACATTATCTTTCTTATTTATTAGTAATTTGGTGCCGTATCGATAATTTGCTCTTGTGTGCTTGCTCAATTGGAGAATGAGAATGGAACGACATTCTCTTTACTCCCTTTTAGCATTTAAACTTGTCTTCTTTCTTTTATTGAAAAGGAGGTTGAAACCCCTGACCTCTGCATCCAACGATGCACACAACCATCTTTATTAAATTATTCAACAGAATCTGACAGAACAAATACATGGATCAACACAAAACCATCTTCCTGGTGCTTGATGATGTGCCCTGACCTTGCACCAACATACACCATCTAACCCAGTGGCCTCGCCAAGCCGCTCCATGGTGAGCTGAGAGCACCAACCAGTCTAGCAGACCCTCAGCATGCACCGCATGCACATGCTCTAGAATTTGTCGCCGCCATCTTCCGTCGTCCCATCTTCAGGAGGGATCAACGCATTGACCTTGCCAGGCCCAACTGCCGTCGACGCCACCATGACGCCAGAGAGCGTCACCGCCCTTCGCGCGTCCATCCACATGCATCCATCGTCGAGACTCCACTACGCCACACCGCCGAGACCCACCGTCATCGATGTGGTAGATGCAACACCGCACCACCTCTTGGCCCCTCCAGCCAGCACCTGCTCCAAAATGATGCCCCCAGGAGGGAAAACGACATCAAAGGGTGACGCGGACTGCAACAACGGCATCATTCGATCCGGGAGACCCAGATCTAGGGTTTCTCCCGGAGCAGCCCGAGCGAGGTGACGCGGACTGCAACGATGACACCTCGACAAGGAAACAACGTCAAAGAAGGCGTCATTGTCCTCCATGACCGAAGTTGGCACGATTTTCACCGGCATCCGCACTACCCCGACTCCGCAGCTGACTGGATCCGCGTGGAGCCGCGCCGTGAAGATGCATGCAGCCGCCGAAATGACGGTAGAGGACCTCCATCCGCCCCTCACCGACCCCTCCACGTGCCGCTGGCTGGCGGGGATCAGATCCATGGTCACCAATAATCGCTTGGGAGCACGCCGGAGACCGGTCCCCATTGAACCTCAGTCCATGACCGCCACCGCCACCCGACCAGGGGACTCCGCCCTGGCCACCGCGCTCGGTGGTCCAGCGACAACCACCCGCCTCCCCGGAGAGGATCCCCCTGTTGGTGGCCCATGAGACCGTCGGGGATCAGATCCCCGCCGCTCCATCATGGGCGCCGCGTGGACTTGACCGGCAGCGGCCTCCGGGAGCGGGGAGGAGAGAGAGATCGGGAGGAGGGTGGCGGTGGCCGCCTAGGGTCGCGGGAAGAGGAGGGTCGTGGGAGGAAGAGGAGACTGGGACTAGGGTGGCGGCGGCCATCTAGGTTTCTATAAACTTGTCTATCCATCTTGTATCTCTTATTTAGGTTTCAGAGATCATGCTTGGTGAAAACTTTGCCCAAATTCTTCATATATCTGTCTATCTCATTGGATTTTTTCAGGCTCTGAATTTAGTTTCTCACTTGCATCATGGTGCCAAATTGTTGTGTGAAATTAGTACATGAATTTTTTTCCGCTAAAAGAAGTGCATGAAATATTTTTTCTGATCCATGTTGCGTACTTTTCACCTGCAGTGCAAGATTCATAGGGAATCATGGTTTCTCAATTGGTGTGGATGATGTCCAACCAGGGGAAAGTTTAAATCAGAAAAAGAAAACAACAATAGATGAAGGGTATGAAAAATGCCATGAGCTTATTGCCCTATATTCCAAAGGTGACCTCATACCGCAACCTGGTTGCAACAGAGCTCAAACACTGGAGTCTCAGATATCTTGTGTTCTAAATAAGTTAAGAGAAACGGCTGGAGATGTAAGTTAACCAATTAACTTGTGAATTATCTCTAATCTGAATCTGATCCTTCTTGTTGTATTGCATATAGTATACAAGTTCAAAAAATAGTGTCAGTGAAGGATGACTGCCTTTCAGTCTTATACATGTTTTTTTTTTGGCAATTATCACAACTTTGCACATGCCAGACCTCCTGAAATTCATACCTGCCTTTTTATGTGAAAACCTCCTTGTTCTCTGTTTCTCTGTTTTTATTAGCGATCCTCCTTCTCTAAAAAAAAGGCAGTTTGTTTTTCCTTGCTTGCTTTTTAGCTTTTATGTTAGGTTGCAGTCACTTGGGTGACTTTGTGTACTTGTCTCCTTATTTGTCGGTTTCTCTAATACAAGGTAACACACTTTAGGTGCGTTTTAGAGATAAATCTCTTGTATGGATGTTCTCATCACTAGCCTAATTTTAAGTGAGGTTTTAGTGAAAAAAAATTGATGGATGCATTGATTCAGTCTAGTGACTAATCCAGTATGTCCATTTTGACTTCACTATACTTGTGTATTGAATGACTTGAGTTGGAACTTATTTTTCAGGATTGTATGAGTACGCTTCACTGGAGGAACAGCCCATTGATTATGTCTCAGTGTGGATCTAAAGGTTCTCCAATCAATATTAGCCAGATGGTTGTATGTGTTGGACAACAATCAGTTGGAGGACGCCGTGCCCCAAACGGTTTATAGATCGAACACTTCCCCACTTTCCTATTAATTCAAAGACCCCTGCGGTAAGAACAGGCCTTAAAAATATGATTTGCTCAGGCAACCATTTCTTGTGTTGGCTCTCCCTAATGCTGTTCCAATAAAAGAAGTTCGGCAAATGTTATGAACATACTGAAACCACACACTGCCATCTTATGCTGTTTTGTAACTTCCAAGTGAGCCTCCTTAATTGATATCAGCTCCTTTTTATATGCCATATACGACGATGCCTAAAACTTTGCTGAATGGTGAGGCAAAAGCTTGCTTGTTGAGGATGATCCGCCAATTCTATTGCGTGATATCTTGTAGAAAGGGGACTTTCAGGTCACGATTAGCTCTGTACCAACACTAAGATGCATAAATCCCATTAACTTTGAGGATGGCTTGTACGGCATGTACATTGGATGATATTTTCTAACGTCGTGTTCTCTCGATGATATTGGTGAATGTTGCCATTTGTTTTGCCGTAGTGGTAGTATTTTCCATATACTATTACATGATAGGACATTTGTAGTCTGATTTATTCTACATGTATATTTATCTTTGTTGCAGAAACTTTTTACCTTCTACCTGTGGCAACTGCCATTTTATTCGTATTCAGTGCATGAAATCAGCATATTTTTACAGTGCAAATGTATGTTCTCTTAGGGTAAGTTATTATTTTGTCATTCATTGGCAGGCGAAAGGTTTTGTTGCTAATTCCTTCTATACCGGTTTGACTGCTACTGAGTTTTTCTTCCATACGATGGGTGGACGAGAAGGTCTTGTTGACACAGCGGTATGTCTAAACTTAGACCATCTTTTGGTTGCATACTTGCATGTCTCCAAATTTGTAGTATATCTCAGCTTCTTTTGTTATGGATGCTTAAATTTTGTAGTTTGCTGTGTATTATGCTACCCAGTTCAATCAATGGGTGTTTCCTTACCATTAGTTTCCTCTATGACTCGTCTGTAATCTAGTTTTTTTAATTGAGCCAGCCTAGCAGCTTGGCTTGTGGAAGTTAAACAAGACCAGAGCATAACCCTTCAGCATACTGGTTGTTCCGTTGAGGAGGTCTGGCAGGAATTAAGAGGGATTAGCAGGGAATATAGCTCAATTCCCTGCCAATCACTCTTAATCCATGGCAATCCCTGCCCAAATCAAACAAGGCCTAAAGGGAAAGGGCAATCCCAGGTCCCCAGCCCCCTCAAAAGGCAAGGTGGAGCTAAGAAGATAAAACATCAAAGTACTGACACCTGGAGTAGCATATGCATCAACACTTTGTTTTCGATATCTGAGCAACCTACCAACTACAAGAGACTTCAACAACTACTCCCTCCGTAAAGAAATATAAGAGCGTTTAGATCACTATCTAAACGCTCTTATATTTCTTTACAGAGGGAGTACTTGATAGCTACTATAGACTACCAATGTGAAATTATGATACTGTACCACTTTGAGGGCCTATTTACAGACATGGATGAACTACAACATGTTTTATTTTATAATAACTTGGTGTGGATCCACTATGACATGTCTTATTTTGCCTTGACTGTGGTGTAAACGGTTGGGCACTGCCAGTTGACTCCATGTGCCTACTGGATATTTCGAATCATTTTTGGATTTATTTTTAGTAGGTATCTTATATATGTTTGTTCCTTTCGTTTGAACTTGTAATCATAGGTCAAAACAGCAGAAACTGGATATATGTCCCGTAGACTAATGAAGGGTCTTGAAGATCTGTCAGTTTTCTATGATCAGACTGTCCGTAACGCTAGCGGCGGTATTGTTCAGTTTGTCTATGGAGATGATGGCATGGATCCTGTAAAGATGGAAGGAAAAGGTGGCCGTCCCTTAAATTTGGATCAATTGTTTAGGAAAGTCATGGTTAGTTTGACATACATGAATACTTTCTTATGTTGATGAGGTAAGGTTTCCTTGTGCACTGACCATTGATCGGTGACGATTTAACTTTGTAGGCCACATGTCCGCAACGGGGACATGACGCATTATCTCCAGAGTTAATCTTGCAAATGTTTAATGATAAGCTCTCCGAACAAGATGCCTCATCTGGTGGTTGCAGCGATAAGTTCAAAGAGATGTTAACAAAATTCTTTGAGGACCGTATCAAAATTCTTAGAAGCACAAGGAGAGCACTTCAACTAGATGAAGATCGTGTGGGAAAGAGGGACTCTAGCATTGAAGAACGCATTGCTGCTGATATTTCTGGCATATCTGCAAAACAACTGCAGGTGTGTATAAAATCTTGCATGTACTAAATCATCATTGCTTTACCAAACTACTGTAATCTTAGACACATCGCATAAGATTGTGTATCTGCAAGATGAAATGATCGATTTTGTGCAGTAAAATGTTCCATCAAGTAGATTGTTGTTAAGTGACTGCATTTCTAAAAACATCAAAGCCCTAAGAAGGTCAGCCTGTGGGTAGAAACAGTGGCATTCTTGTGACGAACAATTTAAATTAATTGGGGGTACAAGGATTTTTTATCAGTTTGTTTGTGCATTTTGTTCTTCTGTGGTTCTGCTATATGATTATTATGTCCTTTTTCCTAGCACAGGTTTTCTTGGACACTTGCTTATCTCGTTATCACTCAAAAATAATCGAAGCAGGAGCATCAATTGGGGCAATTGGGGCGCAGAGTATTGGAGAGCCTGGGACCCAAATGACACTGAAAACCTTCCATTTTGCAGGAGTAGCTAGCATGAGTATCCTTCCTTTACTTTGTATTTAAGGAAAATGGTATGGTTATTGTGGCATGTTAAGAAGTAGGACCTTTACATTATTTTCTGAAACTTATCATTAGGGGGCTACTATGATTTATATTATCTAACGAGTTTGATAAAAACTTTCAACAATACTTACAAAGAAGTTCTATGGTTACTATTGATATGGTAGTGTTCTATGGCTTACAAAATGTAGAAATATAATCACAGGATGTTGAATATACTAGTTAAATATCCTTCAAAGATTTGTTTCCTTAACAAAGAACAACAAAGATGTTACTCTTGGAGTTCCCCGCATCAAGGAAATCATCAATGCTGTTAAAAAGATAAGCACACCAATTATCACTACAGAACTTTTGTCTGAGCAGGATGAGTTGTTTGCAGCCAAAGTGAAATGTTCTATTGAGAAAGTAGTGCTGTGTGAGGTAAGTTATTCAGATAATTATATTCTTTTGAATTTGTATATGCACTTAAATGAAGTTTGTCTGCTTGCATTTTGCTCTGGGTATTGTTAAACATAAAACATGCCACATGAATTTAGTGCATTCATAGTTACAAAGAATTGTCATTTGACATTCTCCCAGGAATTAAATATACATGCACTTCACCAATCTTTGGGCTTTGCTGTGGATGCACAAAATCTTCGATGTTTTGTTTGGCTGTCTAGCAAATACTCCCTCCGTCCCAAAATAAGTGTCATTGGTCTAGTACAAAATTTGTACTAGTTTAGTACAAAATTTGCGACACTTATTTTGGGACAGAGGGAGTATATTATAAAAATATTCGTGTACATGTTTTATGAGCTATGTATGGATAATGTTTACAGTTTGTTAGTTTAATAACAAATCTTGCATCATTATGTATGAATTTGCATATGTTGGTTTGAGTCGAGATTATTCAATGTTTTAGTTTGTGTAGTCATGTTTTTTTTGCATGAGCTCAAAATGAAAAAAAAGATCTGCGCATGCTATATGTCCAGTGCTTTTTTTTTCCAAAAAGGAGGTTGAAACCCCGGCATTACAGATAACTTTTGTAAGGAAACACTCAACTTGACGAGAAACCTTGTTATGTTCAACAGGTGGCAGCAGCGATAAAGATTGTCTTAAAATCAAACCAGCCATATTTGGTTGTTAAACTCGATACGCAGCGCATGGAAAGGTACATGGGAATCTCTTCTGACACTGTGCAGCTGTCAATACTAAATCATCCAAAAACAAAGTTGAAGTCTGAGGTATGAACAAAGCTCTTAAGTTGCGTGATGTGCTCAACATTTTCTCTGCAATTGTATTTATGATATATCATATTTACAGCATGTTCGTGTCATCGATGAAGCCAAGTTGAGAATATATCCAGCCGGAACAGACAAGTCCAAACTTCAGCTTGAGCTGCACAATCTCAAATCGATGCTTCCAAAAGTGATTGTAAAGGTAAATAAAGTATGCTGTACATTTTCTGACATCCATTATGATTATGTAGCTGACCTTCCTACTGATTTTCAGGGCATTCCAACTGTTGAAAGAGCTGTTGTCAACCCTGTTTTAAAACGCGATGGAAGTTTAGACAGATACAACTTGTTGGTTGAAGGGTAAGGGTTCTTATTTAGTGCTTCTGTAAATTGTTTATAAGCCTCACTGTGACTTCTTCAATGCTAGTCTGAGATGATATATGCCAATCAACTTTTTTTGTTGTTGTTGCAGAACAAACCTCCTGAAAGTTTTGGGTACTCCTGGAGTTGATGCTAAGAGAACAAAAAGTAACCACATATTGGAAGTGAACCAAACACTTGGAATTGAAGCTGCAAGGAGATCTATCATTGATGAAATTCAGTATACCTTTGAAAATAACAACATGATGATTGATCTAAGACATATGATGCTTCTGGCAGACCTGATGACATACAAGGTTTGTCGAGTCATCTTACACTGATCACCATTTTAATCATCCATCCATCTGCCTCAAGACTGACCAATAAATGTACATATGCTGCCGGTTTCGCAGGGCGAAATTTTGGGCATCACGGCTAGCGGCATCGCAAAGATGAAAAGCAGCGTGCTGATGCTGTCTTCATTCGAGAGAGCTTCGGAGCATCTCTTCAACGCATGTACACTGGTCGCGAGGATCAGATAGAGGGAGTTAGTGAATGCATCATCATGGGCATACCCATGCAACTCGGCACTGGTATCCTCAGAGTCAGGCAAAGGTACGTGTAACGTATTGCCCTTGAATTTTACTGTCTCAAAACAATACCAGTCTAAATTTGATCACTATTTTGTTGTTCTTAGACCTGTTTTCGACGGCACTGTATTTGTACTTTTATATGATGGAATCTTCAACCAAACATGATTGAACGAGCGGCATTTATTTTCCTTGCAGGCTCCAGGATTTGCCTGAATTCAAGTACCAGCCGGATCCAATTCTACTGTGAGATCGAACAAGCTTTGATTTGGAGATGCATAACATAGGACTGTAGTTTCTTTACAGCTCGTTTGGCACCCCTCATTTCATTTCATTTCATTTGGTGCACGTGTCAAGAGGACCTATGTACACTTCAATACTTACAGGTGCACGTCATGTAAATGAAATTTTGAACGAAAATGAGGACTTATGTGCAGAAGGCACTTCAGAATGGAGATTGACATGTTTCGGGCGTTGGTTCAGAAATTGCGTGAGAATGGCCGGCTTGTTGCGTCAGAACTTGCAATACTAGTGCAGATTCAGTTGCATGCTAAACAAAAGGATGTTGTCATACCTATCAAAATATACTAAACCAGCTACGTCACTTACATGGCTGACTGAACTAACAAAACAAAAGTACTCCCCGTAAAGTAGTGATCTAAATGATCTTATATTAATTTATAGAGGGAGTATATGCCACCTACAGATTAATCTTACATGCGTTTAATTCAAAAGATCAATCTTGCATGGGTTTAACTCAAATACACACACGGGAGATCCACCTGCAGCTCAAGCTTACATTCCCCCCCCCCCCCC